>CABHPH010131656.1:39883-60099 GCA_902168325.1 Peromyscus nudipes | reverse complement strand
TTTTTCGAGACAGGGTTTCTCTGTGTAGCTTTGCGCCTTTCCTGGAACTCACTCTGTAGACCAGGCTGGCCTCGAACTCACAAAGATCTGCCTACCTCTGCCTCCAGAGTGCTGGGATTAAAGGCGTGCGCCACCATCGCCCAGCTCCATTACCTGTTTTTAACTATTTAATAACTCAGTGAGAAATTCTCTAACCATTAGGCTATTCCACTCTTCTTCCTTGTAACTCCCTGGTAACCTCAGTTCTGTTTTCATCTGTCTGTGTCAGTGAGTTGCCTGTCTATACATGTAAGCAGAATCATGTGTTGGTCTTTTTTACTTGTTTAACACAACACTTTGATGTGGTGATATATTGTATACCCTAATAAAATTTATCTGAAGATCAGAGAACAGATTAAACATAGATGCCAGGCAGTGGTGGCACACACCTTTAATCCAAGCACTCGGGAGGCAGAGATCCGTCTGGATCTCTGTGAGTTCAAAGCCACCCTGGACTACATGAGATTGACTCAGTCTAGGAAAGAAACAGAACCAGGCCAGTGGTGGTGCACACCTTTAATCCCAGAACTTGGGATCTCATGCCTTTGCTCCCAGTACTTGGGAGGCACACAAGCCTTTAATCGCAGCACTAAGAAAGAAGTAATATGGCTAGGCGGAGAAAGGTATATAAGGCATGAGGAGACAGGAACCAGGCCCTTTCAGCTAAAGGCTTTTTCAGGCTGAGGAGTCCTAGAGGTAAGACGTGGCAGTGGCTTGTTCTTTTGTCTTTCTAATCTTTCAGCATTTACCCTAAAATCTGGCTCCTGGGTTTTTTTTTTTTTAATCAAAAGACTAAAGCAGATTTCGTGCTACACTTTGATGATCTGTCCATATTACAGCACTTTGCAGAACTTTCATCCTTTTACTGCTGAATAATAGTCCATTGTGTGCATTTATTGTATCTAATCTGTAGACGGATGTGCATTATTTCTACTTTGTGGTGACTGTGAATAATGCTGTGTGTGTGTGTGTGTGTGTATATATATATATACATACACACGTTATATGTGTACAATTATCTGGTTGTACCCACTCAGTTCTTTCAGTGGTGTGCTTACGAGTGGAACTGATGAATCACATGTTATTTTATGTTTAAATATTTTAAAAAACTATTAAATTTATTTCCATAGCACTGCCCCATCCCACCAGAAGTGCATAATGGTTTCACTTTCTCCCAACCAATTCTAGCCAACATTTATTTTCCTTTCTTTGGGGTCATGGTGGTAGTGAGAAGAGCTTTACCCTCACTAATTAGTTTGTGGTAACTCACTGATTGATTTGTCTTTTTCTAGTGATCATTGAATGATATTACTATTTCATGTGTTTATTGGCCATCTGTTTATCTTCTTTGGAGATAAACAGTTCTTTCTATTCAAATCCTTTGTTCATGTGTGAAATGGGTTTTATTTTTATTATTGTTCAGTTTTATAAATTCTTCAAATAGCCTGGATGTTCTGTGTATATCATGTATTCATGTACATGTGTGTGATCATATGCAGAAGACAGAAACTGACCTCAACTGTTTTCCTCAATCACCTTGCACTTTATATAAGTGTGTTTGCGTACCATGTGTGTTCTAAGCACCTGACGTGGCCAGAAGAGGGCACTGAAACTGGAGTTACAGATGGTTATGAGCAGCCCCTGTGGTTGATGGAAATTCAACCCAAGTCCTTTGGAAAAGCAGCCAGTCTCTCACTGAGTGGCAAGCCAACTCAGGTACCCAGACTTCCACAGCAAGCACTTTTACCACTGAGCCATCTCCCCAGGCCATGGATATTAATTCGTTTCAGATATCTGCAAATCCTTTCTCCATTTTGTAGAATGCCTCTGCTCTGGTGTTTCTGTACATAAACATTTTCAATAGTGACAAAGCCTCTTCATTTATCTTCTATTTTGTTGCCTGTGCCTTTGGCACCAATTTTGGCAGGGATCATTGTCCAATTCAATGTCATCCAAATGTTCCTCTACTAGATTAGCTCTTATATTTAGGTCTTTGGGTCAGTTTCATTCTTTTGCATTTGGATGTAAAATATGTAATCCATTCTCCCTTCCTCCCTACTTCCCTTTTTCTAACTGCTCTGGCTAGAAATTTTAATACTACCCTGAAGAAAAGTGGTGATAGCAAACACCTGGTCTTGGAGGAAAATTTTTCAGTCTTTCACCACTGAGTTTTTTCAAAATGTTTCTTTATCATGTTGAGGAAATCTTCTATTTCTGGCAAACTGAGTTTTTAAAATTATGAGTAGGTGTTGGAATTTGTCAAATGCCCTTTTCTGTACAACTGAAACAACGCTACTTTCCCTTCGTTTTGTTCATGTGGCTGACACTGAGCTCTGTGTCTATCCCTGAAGGAGTCTACAGTAAAGTTCTAAACAGGAAAGGTGTGGACCTTCCCACTCTTGTTCAATACACCACAGCAAGTCTTCACTAGCGCAGTAAGACTCAAGAGGGCAGCAAAAGGGCCACACAGGAAGGGAACAAGCCCAAGTACCCTTATCTGCAGATGGTATTATTTCATATAAAAACAGACCTTAAAGTCCCTAACAGAGAACTCAAGACTTTCAGCATCGTGGGATGATACAAAATTAATACCAATACACACTGAGGGAAGAAACCAGGGAGATAACCCCTGCACATTAGCCTCAAAACAAGCAAAGAAGCAAAGAACATCCTGGAATAAACATAACAAAGGAAGTGAAAAACCTCTATAGTGAATACTCGGAAACACTGAAGAAAGACAAAAAATTAGAATATGAACTCTAGAAAATACAAGCTCAAGAAAGAAATTTCTGCAGTTGCTCAGGTTGTAATGCTTACAATTGACAAACAGGACCTTGGCTTTTGTATAATAAAGGAAACAGTTAACTGAGTAGAGACAGTCAGCAGAATGGGAGAAAATAATTGCCAGCTATATATCTGACAAAGTTTATCACTTAGAATATATAAAAAAAATATAAAAAGAGTGACCGTCAAGAAAACAGACAACCTAATTAAAAAAAAAAACTTGACTGAAGAAAGTCAGGCAATGGTGGTACACATCTTTAATCCCAGCACTCAGGAGGCAGAGACAGGAGGATCTCTGTGAGTTTGAGGCCAGCCTGGTCTACAGAGCAAGTTCCAGGAGAGCCAAGGCTGTTACACAGAGAAATCCTGTCTCAAAATACAAAAAAAACTGACTGAAGAACTGAACAAAAAATTCTCAAAACAAAAAGCACACACACACACACACACACACACACACACACACACACACACACACCAAAAACCCCAAACCCAACACCAAAGAAAAACAAAAAAAACAAAAAACAAAAAACAAAAAACAGGCAGTAAATATTTTTTAAAATGTATAACAACATTAGCAACCAAAAATGGCAAAATGAAATGACTTTGATATTCTATCTCACCCCAGTCAGACTGGTTATCATTAGAAAATAAATGACAACAAATGCTGGTGAGGACATGCAGGGAGGGAAACCTTATTCACGGTTGGCGCAACTGCATACGGAAATCAGTGTGAAGGTTCCTCAAAGAACTAAAAACACAAGTACCGTATGATCCAGCGTTAGCACTCCTGGGCATATACTTAAAGGATTCTATATCCTACCACAAATATGTGTGCATGCCCATGTTTACAGCTGCTCTGTAGATAATAGCAAAGAAACATGGTACATATACACAGTGGACTTTAAATCAGCTGTGAAGAAAACTGAGAGGCTTTAAGAGAGAGAGTGTAACAGAACACTTGTGAAATGAATACTGGGGATGGACAGTCATGGAGAGATGTGGGTAGTGAGACTGGGGGGAGGGCATAAACTAAAACAAAGTTTGTATGAAAAAGCCAATAAAAAAAATCTGCTACTCTGTAAGGGTATTAAAAATAAAATAGGGGTGGAGAGATGGTCCACTGTGAGTTTGGGTGTCAGTACCAAAGCAACTAGCTGGTTATCCTGTGTCTCTGAGGGGTCTGGCACTCTCTCTTGGCCTCCATGTACCCATAATTACGCATATTCTTACAAATATATATATTTGTGTATATATACACATAAAAACACACATACTTGCAAATCAAGAAATTAAAAAAAAAAACCTACCACAAAACCTTGCCCATAAACTATTTATCAGGGAGATCCAAGGCCCTTAAAACAGTATTTTTATTGGTTGCTCACCAGGACTCCATTAATGGTAAGATCCTTCTGGTGAACACACCATATGCTTTGGATGCAGAGAATAGAGCAGTCAAGCTATAACTGAGCTGGAAGTGTCTTCTCTGCTTAGCTGCACTCACAGTGCTATAAAGCGCCATGCAGGCTGGTGGGGGGAAACAATCAGCCTTATTCAGCTGTGGACCTTGTGCACTCTTTGACTGACCTGACAGGTGAAACAGCCCACTGTGAGGTAGTGGCATGGCTAAAACAGGGGTAAACAACTGCCTTCCGGTTGGATTTGAGGCCCTGATCATCAGCTCTGGTATGTAAACCTAGACAAAACCCATGCCTTAGGAGGAAAGGGGTCATAGGTTCCAGTGGGAAGCTACTGCTATTGTTTTGCTAAATGGATATCATATGCCTGTCAAAACGCCTACTAAATGTGCACATTAGTGCCATAGATTAGTACTTAACTATTTTCAGCATTGGTCAGAAAAGTGCTTTCTTTTGTTGCTTTGATTTATTATTTTTTTTCCTGCAGTGGTAGTGGTTACTTCAGGATTCCTAACATGTCAAACTGCTGAGAATAAGTGACCACGGAATCCTTAGACCTCACTGGACATCTGTATTACATCATCTAAGGCTCAGACAGTATCACAGAAAACAGGGAAGAAAGAATCCACAGCTGCAGGGAGGGTCAGTCTTTTTACCCTTCAGCAGCTATGGTTACCTGGACAGGATGAGGTCTGTCACAGTCAGTCATGGAGTAGGGAGTCTCACAAGGAAGGTAGGGAGTCAGCAGGAGTATGAGTGGTCATGAGAGGGTAATGCGTGAAAATGACCAAAATACAAAATATACGTATGTAATGTTATAATGAAACTCATTATTACAATATCACATCTCCTTCCTTGCTCTTTAATAATTTAGTTTACTGGTGAATAAAAATGTCACAGTTATATTGCTAAACATTCAGGTAGTTCTGCAATTTTGCTCTTAGGAACTATTCCTTAATCATTTGGGTACATTTCTAGAGGAATAACACACAAAAAACACTCAACCATGTAGAATTTTGTATAGCAAATAATAAGCATGAGAGTTTAAAAGAGATGAACTGTCTTTTCTTGACAACATAGGTACTGAGAGCAGAGTGTCAGGTTCAAGCTAGATTCTGAAAATTCTGAAAAAAGTTAATGTAGAACTGACGAGAAAAAAGTGAAAGAACTGCACGGGTACAAAGAGGAACCAATTACAGTAAGAAACACTGTACATCTGGTGATGGTGACCAGGACTTTATGTAGGTATGCATGCATGTACGTACGTACAGAAAGGAACCAATTACAGTAAGAAACACTGTACATCTGGTGATGGTGACCAGGACTTTATGTAGGTATGCATGCATGTACGTACGTATGTATGTATGTACGTATGAAATACATAGAGAGAGAACTTAGGCTGTCTGCATTAGGGCTGTACACAAATTAGGGTCTGGAAACAGGTCAAGAGGAATGGAAATCGAATGCTAAGACAACAATCCACAGTAGCTGACATTCACACTAGTGAAGTCAGAGGAGAGGGGACTGACAGAGACAAGTGAGGAGTTAGATGAATAAGTAGATAAAGAAGTTCTCAGAGGGAACAAGGAGAGGAAAACCAAGGCTAGTCACAGTAACTGAAAAGTCAGGGTTTGCTCAAGTGTGAAACTTGTACCAGTCATTATCAGTCACTTACTGTGACTAAAGAGGGCAACTCTTGAGCTAAGCATTAGTCCCTCATGTGAGAAAGAAGCCACACGTGTGTCTTTTTCTCTCAGTTTTTCTTCTCAGAATCCCTGAGTCTTTTTCTAAAGGTCTGCTTTCTAGTCTATGTGTGCGAGTGTCTCACGTTCACAGATGTTAAGTGTGCCATGTGCTTGCAGCGCTACAGGAGATGGGGGGTGCCCTGGGACTGGAGTCATGTGCGCTGCCACGTGGATGCCGGGAACTGAACCCAGGTCCTCTGCAAGGGTAGCCAGTGCTCTTAACCAAGGAGCCTCTCCAGGCCCAGATATGTTCCTTAATGATTTAAAATCCATTCCACTTTTTGCAGAAATCACCAACTTGGAAAATTTGATATACTTTTAAAAAAGCCACGACAGATTTTTCATAATAAAAGTGTCTAGGTTAACAGATGATTTTGACTTATGAAACTCAAGAGATTACAAATTTGCTTTTAAGTTGCTAAGTAAACCCAACCTCCAACCATAGCCTGTTAAAATCTTGGTTAACAGTGCAAATATTTCATTCAATTTCTTTCATTTCAGCCATTTTTCACTTTCATCTGTTGGTGTAATCATCTTAAGTGAAGCCAACACCTTTGCTGATGTCCAAGCTAGACTCCTGGGTTACTTGGACTTTTACCTTGAGTGGTGAGCTGCCCCTCCTGAGCCTGTACACAACGGAGCTCTTCAATGGTTTCCTTCAGAGAATCCCTTTCTGTTCTTAACCTCTAAAGGAACATAAAAACAGAGGTCAGCTCTACAGATTTCCTAAGCAGTAGTCCAGGCCTTTCCAGGAAGAAGATAAACAATGAACATGGGCTTATTTTTAGTTTTGATCTTTTATGGAGAGATCATGGAATAGACACATGAAAATGACTGTATTTTCTATTTTCTATTTTTACAATACCAAGTGTCTGTTATTACATGGCAATATGCTCTTCAGGCTTAAGCATAAGACACGAAGCTATTTAGTCCTTCCTTAACTATTTTCTTAACATTCTTTTCATTAAACAAAGATTCAGGATAAAGACTAAATACTCATAAACCGTGAAAAGCAAAAATATGCTAAACAACAATGCAACAGTGTTTTCCATACTAGTCACAGAAAATAGGGCTACACACGTAGGAAGTGAAGAGTAAGAAGTAAAGACAGACTAATGATAACAAACACATGCATATTACAGAAATGAGACCTGAAGTAGAACTAGTCCTTCTATCTTTTACTTATTTCTGAGAAAAAGAGGAAAAATTGTGACTTGAAAGTAGAACAATTTAAAAAAAGGAGTTAATGCAGTCAACGACATATGAAATTGCAGTCTTAATGTTAGCACTTCTGAAAAACAAAATGCTCATTACATACTCACATCTTTCTCTTTCTGAAGACCATCAACTTTTTCTTTTAGTCGCTTATATTCAAAATCTAATTTATCTGCTTTCTTTGATTCATCAGATAATCTATTTTGCAGCTCTACAACCTGATACAAAATATATGAATTATATAAAAATCTTAATTTTTATAATTTGAAACATTAGAAATGATCAACAAGGTGGTGGAATATATGGTAGAGCTCATGCTTATTATCCAATCCCCAGCATGCTTCTCCCAACTAAACAAAATTAAAAAAAAAAAACCCATCATTTTCTTTTGCAGGTTTATGAAAACTCTATCCCCACCATACTTAACTAAACATTATACAATCCATCAGTCTAACAGAAGGGAGAGAACTAGGAATTTAAATCTGTATAGGTAAGATAGGCTTCCTAAACTGGAGTCATCTAGAACAATGATATCAATTACTGGAAAATCTATAGAGGCTTTCATTTCTAGCAAAAATATTGAGAAGGAGAGAAGCAGAAAGGAAAGATAGGAAGAAATGCCAGTGAGGGTAAAACTCAGTTACCTAGCTAATCTTATAAGAGGCTAAAACCCCAGTGGAAGTTCATGCAGAAGCTGTGGTGAACGAGAGGCAGCAATTGCCAATAACAGGAACCTAGAGCTTTGAGTTTAATAGGAATCAAGTGGTTAGTAAATAGTCCTGGCTGCAAAGAGTAAGGAGAAAAAAATAACCTCTGTGGGTATGGAGGCGCACACTTTTAATCTCAGCACTCAAGAGGCAGTGTTAGACAGATCTCTGTAAGTTCCAGACACACCAGAGCTACATAGTGAAACTCTGTCTCAGGAGGAAGGGAGGGAGAGAGGGAGGGAAGAAGACAGGAAGATCCGTCAGCAGGCAAGACAAATGAGTGCTCTGGATTTAAAAGGAAATACCTTGGAAATGTGTAACCCCAGCCAGTTGCTATGTAGACGTGGGTTTTAATTTTACTACTTGTTTTGTCTGGGGAATGCAAACTCAGGCAAGAGAAGTGGTTCTGCTCGCTAACGTTGAAAACTGTGGCTTGAGGAAACATGCATATTGACTGGAGAAAAACCCTGAAATTCAGCACCATTCCCAAATGAACTAACGAATGAGCAAGACTGAAATTACACAGACAATGAGAAAAAGCTGCAATTAATCAGGCAATATTACTAGCAATTATAGTTTTATAAATTCACCAAGGTTTTTAGGTTGAAATTGTCAAATATAACACATATATTAGATTTACTTCTTTAAAAAAATATGCATGCCTGTGATCTCAACACTCATTAAGCAGTGGCAGAAGGACTCAAGTTCAGGTACAGGCTGTGGTACATGGCAAGTCTAGTTAAGGTACACAGTAAGACTCTCTCTCAAAAATACTGAAGGCGAGGAATATAGTTCAGTAGGAGAATGTTTACCCAGCACACACAAGGTCAGGGGAAGAATACATTTTATGAATGTGAGACTACGACCAGAGCACACGCAGAGAACTTGCAGAAAGAAAAATATCCATAAAAAAGAGTATTAAGAATTTGATCATGGGTCGGCCCCGCAGGGGCGGCGGCGGCGGCGGCGCACGCGATCCCGGCCCGCCGCAGCTCAAGCTGGTCCTGAGGTCGCCCACCCGGCCGCCATGGCTGAGAAGGACATCGCGGGGGAGCCGAGCCCTGACTGTATGGTAGCCTCCAAAGCAGGGCCTGAGGTGTCCTCGCCCGGGACCTCGGAGTCCGGGGACTACGACAGCACCTGCGTGTTCTGCCGCGTGGCGGCGGGCCAGGAACCCGACACTGAACTCTTGCACTGCGAGAATGAAGACCTAGTTTGCTTCAAAGATATCAAACCAGCGGCACTTCATCATTATCTTGTGGTGCCAAAGAAGCATATTAGAAATTGCAAGGAACTAAACAGAGATCAAGTAGAAATGGTTGAGAGCATGGTAGCTGTTGGAAAAGCTATTCTTGAGAGGAATAATTTCACCGACTTCACAGATGTGAGAATGGGTTTCCATACGCCACCATTCTGTTCCATTTCTCATCTGCACCTTCATGTCATAGCACCAGTGAAACAGTTTGGCTTCTTATCAAAATTGATTTACAAACCAAATTCTTACTGGTTTGTCACAGTTGATCATTTGCTTGAAACACTAAGAAAGTAAAAATGCGAACCATGGACAAGTTCCTTCACCTGACTGAGGATGAGCTGCAGTTTTGCTCTCTTTGGAGTCTAACTGCAGTCTGAAGGTTTGCTGCTATCCACAGCACTACAACTGAAGAGCCTTACAGTTTTCTTGAGTGTCTGTTTTTTCAGATCTGTAATACAGTTGAGTACTGAGTCACTGATTTCTTTGTTTTGATGCTTACCTATGTAAGGTTTTACACTTGAGATACTGTAACTAAACGTTTGTTTAGTACAAATTCTGCTAATCAAGATGCATCCTATATTTTTCAAAGTTCAGGTTTCATTTATTAGTAGTCTTAATAATTTATGATGAGTAAATTGGCATAGAAAATTGAAACCTTTTTACAGTGAAGGAGAAGAAATTAGAAATCTTATGATAGTTTTATAGTCTTACACATACATTTTCAAAGTAAAGAACACCATGCTACCAATATTCTGATTTGATTATAGAAACATTTATATATGTGTCACTTTTTACTGGTTTCAGACACACACACACACACACACACACACACTCATATAATATATTAGTTTCCGTTACCTATAGGGAAGATATCCTCTGAGTCTCTCAGTGAGTACCTGAAACCCAGGATAATACCCAACTATAATGTATCCTGTGCTTTTTCTTTATGTGCATACCTTAGACAAATAGTTTATAACAGGCATAGTAAGAGATTAATAACAATACTAATAAAGCAGTTTTTTTTTTTGGATTTTCGAGACAGGGTTTCTCTGTGTAGCTTTGCGCCTTTCCTGGGATTCACTTGGAATCCCAGGCTGGCCTCAAACTCACAGAGATCCACCAGGCTCTGCCTCCCAAGTGCTGAGATTAAAGGCGTGCGCCACCACCGCCCCACTAAAGCAGTTATAAGAAGGTACAATTAAAATACTGCTAATGTTCTTGGTTGTGCTTTGTTGCCATATTAAGTTGAATACAACTATGATGCTGTGACAGTTAATCTGATTACTGTAAGTGGGTAATGCATACAGACAATGTGGATGATTTGTATCACATGTGAGATAGAGTGGAATGGTGTGAAATTTCATTTTTCTGTTCAGAATTGAATACATTTAAGATGTATGAATTGTTTATTTCTGGCCCTTCATCACTTGATATTGTGGGTTAGCCATAGATAACTGAAACTGTAAAAGCCAGGTAATAGACGGTGAAACTTTAGATAAGAGGGAACTAATTTCATGTAATTTTAAATGAATATAGTAACCAGCAACATGGTTATCTTAATAAAATTTATGTGTAATTTTACCTGTCAGGAGATAAGGAAGAAACACAAATTAATAATGTACGAAAACTGACAGAAACTGTTGTCATAAGGTATGCTTTTGTATCAAAGGAAAATGAAAGTAACTAGTGGTTAGACTTAGTCTTATTATGAAAAAAGACTTAGTTTGAAAGAAGAAAGAGACATACATTTAGGGAGTTTATCTTGCTAAAATAGTGCTAATATTATTGGTATATCATTTAGTGAAGAGTGTTTATTGGGAGCTGTCCTTTGGCTGTGTCTACAGACACAGTAGTGACTGAAAGTAGATGAGGTGTTGAAAGATGATTCTACATTGTTCCAGTGTCTAGTAGTGTTATGTATGCAGCAGGAAAGGAACATGAAGATTAATGCATTGTAGAAATCAGCTAAGATTTCTAGTTTATTGTTTCGGCATGATGTTAAGCGATTTTAAGTAACGAACTATTTGTTACAAGCTTGATTACAATATCTGTAGTCAAGTGTTTTCTAGTTTGATTAAAATTCATTAATTCAGCAAAAAAAAAAAAAAAAAAAGAATTTGATCATGAATAGGCACAGAGAATTGGTGTTCTATGCAGTTTACTATAATATTTCTGGATATAAATTTTCTCTTAATTCTAAATTAGATATGCTTTATTAGTTCTAAAAATGTTCAGTGACTTTTCCTTTTAATAATATTCGCCATTTCTTTCTACTTTCTCTAAATATATCACTGCTCATTTCATATTGCTTATATTTTAAGAACAAGTATAATTTTTTGGCTATACTTATTTTGAGTACATTTAATCCATATTCAAGTTCAATATTTCAGGAAGTTCCTTAAGTCTGCTGTATATTTGAAACTTACAAAGTACTGAGAAGAGACTATATCCATTAAAGAAACTTGGAAGCTTCTCATGATGTACAGGATTAAGGCATTTGCTGAAGAGCCTGAGGATCTAAGCTCATCCTAGAACACACATAGTGAAAGGAGAGAACAGATTCCTGCAGGTGGTCTTAGACTTCCATATGCATGTTGAGGCATACCTATGCCCCCTGCAACCAAATAAATAAAATGTAATAAAAAGAAAATAAATATAAAAAGTTATGAATCATGTGGTGGTTAAATAAGAACAGCCTCTACAGGCTCATATATTTGAATGCTTAGTCACCAAGGAGTGAACTTGTGAAAGGATTAGAAGGATTAAGAGGTGGCCTTAGAGTAGGTGTGGACTTGTAGGAGAAAGTGTGTCACTGGGGGGTGGGCTTTGGGGTTTCAGAAGCTCAAGCAAAGCCCAGTGGCTCACTATCTCTTCCTGCTGCCTGCACATTAGGATGTAGAACTCTCAGCTACTTCTCCAGCACCATGTCTACTTGTGTGCCAACATGCTCCCCGCCATGATGATAATGGACTAAACCTCTGAAACTGCAAGCAAGCACCCAATTAAATGCTTTCTTTTATAAGAGTTGCCTTGGTAATGGTGGCTCTTCACAGTGACTAAGACAAATCACAAAAACAAAACTTGGTAGAATATTCACTTGATTTTGGCCAAAAAGCCTAGAAGTGATTGGCAGTTTTAAAAAGCTATGTGTTGTGGTCCGGGCCTTGCAAGGCAGCATCAAGAAGTATTCTGCTTGTGTTCTCTTACCTGTCTCTTGTAAGTCTCAAGCTGACCTCGGGCTGCATTAGCCTTTCTTAATTCTTCCTCCAGACTGACAGTGTTCTGCATGTACATAGTATTCTTTTCTTCTAAGAGTTTAACCTGCCGCCTCAAATCCCCAAGGTCTTCCAGCTTCTTTTTATAAGATTCGACTTGACCTTCTAGTTTAGAGACTTTATCAGAAGAGTGTCTAAAATGAGATCGGAAATTAGTCAGAAACAACCCACAGCTGTAAATAATAATAGGAGACAATATTAGGACTTAACATGTATTAAATCATAGAACTTAAAGTGAATCTAGGTTTTGTTAGATTTAGAAAAAAATCATAACCTAAATTACAGAAAAATATGTCATTAAGATTGTCTCAAACATAAGGCAAGTCACAGGAGGGTAACCAGCAAAATCACACTTAGCCGAAAAGTAAAATAAATTGTGGAATGTTCAAATGATTTGACAACTACTATGTTATTAGTGAACCCCAGTTAAGATTTCAGTTGAGAAATGGAGATAAGAGAGTGGCAAAATTTAGGGGGTTGAGGAGAGTATAAATTTAACATATGCAGTCTTTAAAAAAAATATTAAAGATACCCGTGTGTGTATGTATGTGTGTGTGTGTGTGTGTGTAAGATTCAAGAGAAATGAATACTTGATACAACACAATCCCTCTGTGGGCAAGAACACTTGAGAATGTCAGCAGTGACGGACAGAAGAAAGATGGGTGTGAACGCAAGGAGGCATGGAGAGTTAGCGGTGCACAGTGGCTTCCCTCTTGGTAGCAGGACGGACACAAAGTCAGCTAGTGATGGGTGTGGTGGGTCGCAGACAGATGAGAAGAGCTATAAAAACACTTAACAGCTTTGAGAGAAATGGGAAACAGGGCTATGTACTAGTGAGTAGTAGGCCAGGGGTAAGAGAGAAAGACCCTCATATGTAATAGGACTAAATTACAGAACTATGCCATTTCCTCTGTACTTTAGTATTCTAAAATAAAACGGGGATCCCAACGAGGGTGAGACTGGGAAAGAAATAGAATAGTGAACAGTGAGGCACCTACACAGAGAATATGTGACCGGAAGGAGAAAATGGCTAGCAGAGAAATGAAGCCAGTATTTAAGACAAAGACGAAGGCCTGGAGGGCTCAGAATTAAAGAAGAGCAGCAAGAAGGAAAAGCCAGTGCTGAATGAGTGTGAAGTGATGGCCACGGGAAGCTAACATTTACCTCACACTTATCTGCCATATCAATTTAAGTTCTCATAAAGCCACTTCGTTATTCACGAAACTTTAAACATCAGAGATGCCAGGGTTTGTATCACCTGCAATGGAGCTGTTCTGGGTGGTAATGAGTCTGACAGTCCAGTGAGGGAAACTGTTTACCTGAGAACGTCTATTTCATCCTTTAGAGACTGAGCTTCATCTGCCAAGGTGGTTAGTTCATCGTTCTGCTGCCGAAGCTCCGAGATTTCCTTTTCTAACTCCTCACAGCGTATTCGATAATCATCTTTCGCTGCTTCTAGTCTGTAACCAAAAGAAAACAGATAAAAAGCACTATTCAGTGTCTCATAACTCTACTTAGAAGAATAAAGAAAACTAAGGACAAGGCATGTGAATACGCTCTCTTGACACGCCTCTCAGCTCTGTAGCCACAAACCACCCATGTCACATCCGACAGAGACAGGTTTAATCGACTGCATGACGTGCTCACAGCAGGAGACAGGAGTAAAGTTTCCCAAATTTTTAACTGAGAATATATATCAAGAAACGAAAGACCATACTTAAGTCCATATAAACTAATGTCACATTTTGGTGCCTATCATCCAGTCTTATTTCTGTTCACACTATTTTCCCCAAACATGGGTTAATATTATTTCCCTATCTAATTAAATAGGTTTGTTTAGATGGTATACAACCTTCCTTTGATTTACAAGGTCCTTCCTGTCTCCTGTCCAAAGTATTTCATGAAGCTGACTACTTTTTTTTTTTGGTTTTTCAAGACAGGGTTTCTCTGTGTAGCCTGGCACCTGTCCTGGAACTCACTCTGTAGCCCAGGTGGGACTCGAACTCACAGAGATTCGCCTGGCTCTGCCTCCCGAGTGCTGGGATTAAAGATGTGCACCACTGCCATCCAGCTGACTACTTACTTTTAATTTGTAAATTTTATATAGTTCAACTAAATCTTATACGTCATAGTTTTCGCTTTTAGTGAACACTTTAACATTTCTTTCTTTTAATCCTACATTTTCTGACAGTATTATTAATGGTTTAAAATTTAACATTTAAGTTTTTTACTTCCCCTGGATCCCTTGTTGATATGTGACAAAATGTTGAAACCTAAGTCCAACTTTATCCGCTATAATAATTTGTTTTTACTAAAAATGACTTTAGATTTGGGAGTCAATTTCATATTTTCTTTTTTTTTAAATTTAAAATTAAAAAAATAATTTTATGTGTATGGATGCTTTGCTTACATGTATGTCTGTGTACCACTTGTGTGGCTGGTGCCTGCGGAGGCAAGAAGAGGGCATCGGATCCCCAGGTCTGAAGTTACAGATGGTTGTGAAGTGGCACATGGGTGTGGGAATCAAACACAGGTCCTCTGTAACAACTGAAAGTGCTCTGGAGTGCGCAGCCGTCTCTCCAGCCCCTGCATTTCACATTTTCTCATTATTTCAACTCACCTTCAGTACTCTACCAGCATTCTTCCTGCCCTTCTCTCAATGTTCTGTCTGCCTCTGCTTGCCACAGAGCTCCTGGGCAGGCACTGCAGGGCAGTGCTGGGATGCAGAGCCTGTGCTTGGCTTCTTCCCTTCACTCACTGATACCCTGCAGCTGAAGCGTCTGTGCCTTCAGAGTACATGGCTTTGATGCAATTTTCCTAGATGTGAAGGCATTTCATGATGTGTGCCAAGACTCTGGGAAGCTGTTTCATTAGACAGTCACCTGGGTCTGCAGTTACCCACAAGTCCTAAAACTCTATTCTTAACTATATTGTGTATGTGTGTGTGTGTGTGTGTGTGTGTGTGTGTGTCTGTGTGTGTGTGTCTGTGTGTGTGTGTGTGTGTGTGTGTGTAAGTGAGTGAGTGAGAGAGAGAGGATAAGCTTTTGTTGGAGCTGGTTCCCTTCTTCACCATGTGGGTTCTGCAGTGTGAACTCAGGCAGCAAGAATTGGAAGCAAGCACCTTTACTGGCTGAGCCATCCTGGCTCCATTAGCTTTAAAAGACTGGTTAAAATTTAAGAATAGGTTGTAACGCATGGTCTCTCACCTGAATGTCTCCTCTTGCAGCTGCTCTAACTGAGTCTGAAGTTGTAGATGTCTTCTTCCTGCTGGACTGTTGGGATCTTCTATAGAATCAGACTGATTGAGTCGCTCCATCAGTATCTGATTTTCCGCCAGTAAACTACTCTTCTCCTCCTGCAATGCTGCAACCTGTGGGGGATTAGAAGGACAATGGTGATTCAACTCAAACTCTTGTGAATCAGCATTATGAATTAAAGCACCTGTCTGATGATTTATTCTTTGTAGTGGGTAGCTGCTCCAGCTTTGACCTGGAAGTATTACCCCCAGTGAGGCTTCTGGTAACTGTCACACCTACCTATGGCCTGCCCCTGAGGCAGGGCCGAGAAGGGAGCCCTTAAAACCCGAGACCTGGATGTGTCACCTCCCTTGGATCCTGGTGATCCTGGATGCTGGATGGTAGACCGAGCAGAGTTCTCCAGAGAACATCGCTGGACTGCACTTCACCTCTCCTGGACCCTGTAACCAATCTCTTTACTTGTTGTAAGATACCCCAAAATAAACCTCCCTTTTATCTATGTGGAGTTGCCTTAATAAATCCCCCAATAATTTTTGAGATAGGTTCTTACTATGTAGCCCTGGCTGACCTAGAACTCACTATGTAGACCAGGCTGGCCTCTGTCTACTGTGGATCTGTCTGCTGAGTGCTACCTCACTTGGACAATCATCTCTATTGAAAACATCAACATTATTTTGAATGTTATACAAAGCAATATGTACGAGTAAGAATTTTAAAAATTGATTTCTATTTATTTTGAGATAGGATCTTGCTACGTTGTTAGGTACTTCAAATTCTTGGGCTCAAGTGATCCTTCTGCATCAGCCTCCAAAGTAGCTAGGATCACAGGTCTAGGCCACCATACCTGGCTTTACTTTGTATTTGGAAAGAGACCTTACCAGTGATGTACAGATGGTAAATAAGCACACAGAAAGAAAATAATCAACAGTCGCCAAGTAAAAACAAATCGAAGGCACAAAATTATCAATTCAACTCTCATGACAATGGGTAGAATTTAAAAAGACTGAACCATCTGTTGGCAAAGATGAAAACAAAGTCTCAGGTACTTGTGCTAAGAATACAAACTACGAGCCAGCCTGGTCTACAGAGTGGGTTCTAGGGCAGCCAGGGCTGTTACACAGAGAGTACAAAATACTTCCAACACTTTGGAAGACATCAGTCTCCAGAACCCACAGAAAAGGCCAGATGTTGCCATGCATGCTTACAGCTCCAGTGTTGAGGGGCTATGACAGGCAGGTCCTGGAGCTTGCTGCTGGCCAGTCAGCCTAGCTAAAACCATGGGCTTCAAGTTTGTTGAGAGGCCCTGTCTCAAGTGAACATGGTGGGCAGTGAGAGAGCAGAGCAGCAGGGCACTCAGAACTGCCCCTAGCTTCTGAAGGCACAGGTAAAGTACCCAGTGCCCGGCAACACACAGAAAGAAAAAGACTCCCACCCCCACTGAAGTCCGAAAGCGAGTTTACTGGCACAACACGAAGAGTCAAGCACTGATATCACTTCTCTTGTTTCTTCTGGATTTAATACTCATTTATAACGAGTTTAATTAAATTACAAAAAAGACAGGTAACATTTTTATACAGCATACTCTTCTAAATCAGAACCCTATTTGCTTGTTTTTCTATTTTGTCTTATTAGGTTATATTATAGTGAAACTGTACCATGTGACAGTCCCCAGTACATTTGATGGTGTTTGTGGTAGTATACACATAGAACCTCTTACCTGCATATCCAATTCATGGCATCTTTGAGCAATTTCTTCCTTTGCTGACAAAGCTTCATTCAGTTCCTCTGTAGTTTTCTTCAACTAGTTAGAAAAAACAAACAAACAAACAAACAAAAAAGCATAAGAAAGTTTCAATATAAAATGAAGACACTACATAGGTGTAACACAAAATTAAAATATATTTCTTGGGAGGTAGTGTAGGGGAAATCAAGATCTTCTTTGGTAAAGACTGAAAACAAGACACTTTTATTTTTCTTTTGTTTTTGGGCTTTTTGCTGAGGGTCTCACTATGTAGCTCTGGCTGGCCTGAAATTCCCTACATATGCCTCAAAGAATGGCCTCAAACTCAGAGAGATCTGCCTGGTTCTGCCTCATGAGTGCAGGGACTGAAAAGTGTGCCACCACATCTAGATTATTCTGATTCTTAACATCAAATGTTTCCATGTCTAGTCCCTTATTATAATAAATTCTAAGTTAGAAAATTTGAAAACAATGATTAAAATTTTTGTCTCTTTATTTCATATATATAAACCTCTGTCTAATAAAGCTACAAAACCAAAAATGTACCCACAAAAGCAAAGAAACAATACCACAAAGAGAAAGGCAAATTATAACTTGGATTAAAATTATACCATATCCAAATATAACATTTAGAAACCCTGAGCCAAAAATAAGAGAAAGCAAAAGATACAAAGTTCTGCTCATGCAGAATACTGTAAACCAAAAACCGACTATAACAGCATTTCATGCTTAAAAATACATTGCAAAGTTCTTTTTCAAATATAGCTGCTTCCAGCTAAGTGTGGCAGCACACTCCTTTAATCCCAACACTTAGGGAGTCAGAGGCAGGTTGATCCCTTTGAGTTTGAGGCCAGCCTGTTCTATACAGCAAGTTATGGAATAAAAAGAAAATAATGACTAGAAAACAGGGATTATTGTAAATTAAAGGAATTTGTTTTAAAATGGGCTATGCAATACTACCATTTTTTTTTCTGTGCCACATTAATTCATTTCTCTGTGTGTGCATGTGTGCACACACATGCTCACCAGGGTGTGCATACCAAAGTCAAGACAATCTGACGTATTGTGTCCTCTCCTTTTACCAAGTAGGTCCTGGGGAATGAACTTGGTTCATTACACTTGCCAGCAAGGGCCCTTATCTGCTGAGCCACCTCACTGGCCCACACAGTACTACTTTTACTACAAAGTCTAAGCTTAATTATAATGTGTAATATCAATTAGCAAAATAGCTTAAGTTCTTAAATTCAGGCTAAATTTTTTATTAGTGTATTCCATAAGCATTTTCAACTGCATTCTTCTCACTAATACCTGAAATTCATCTGCCTCAACTGTTTCATGAATAAAGACAATTCTATACCTGGCGATCCAGATCGACATAGGCATCATTCCCAGCAGAGACAGGGGACTCTTTACTCATTAGCTGAAATGAAGATTGAAATGATTATGAGGCAAAAAGACATTCTAGGTAATACAACAAAATGAGCACCCAGAAACTACTAAAATAACAACAAATTAAAACACAAAAGCAAGCAACTGTTTTCTGTAATTAATTCTTCTGACTGTTTTTCACTCCAAGTAATGTCTACACTTAAAATTAAACATGTGAAAGCTGGTGCTCATTTTCTCTGAGAGCCCCAGCTGTAAGAATCAAGCATAACTTATTCTTATCACTATGTTAGGAGCATGGCTAGACATTTAAAAACAGTGACTTTTCGGTAGTAAGAGCAACAGCAAGCCCTTCTTTCCTTCTAAGTGACACATGGAAAGCGGGGAGTCGTGCTCTTCAGTGCTGTGCCCACTGTTAGCTGGCGCAAGCAATGCTAATTATCCCAGTGGATCACAAAATAGGGCGGCAACAAAACCCCCAAAAGTCATGAAAACAGGAAAGGGATTTGTTGGGAAGGAGTTCAAGTGGGAGGAGAATGAGAGAGTGTAATGGGAGGGGGTAATCAAAAGGACCAAAATGTATTCATGTGTAAAGTCACCAAAGGATAAGACTAAGAGAGACACTGTGAGGCTAGACATGTCTCTTAGCGGCACAGTGCTTGCTGAGCCTATGCGAGGCCTGGGGCCACATGCACAGAATTCTATCAGCAGGGCCTGGGGCCACATGCACAGAATTCTATCAAGAGCAGCACAACAAAACTGGAAATTTTCTTTTATGAAAATGCCATAATGAAACTCATTGCTTTGTGTGTTAAAAAGGAATAAATATGAGCATCAGTGTTTCCCCAAATTAATGACAGTACATGTGTCCCTCCTCCTGTATCTTAGACTCAAAGAACACTAGAGAGACTGAGAGGCAAGAGCACAGACTTCTCATCATGAACACTGTCAGGAGCAGCCTCAAATGCTCCAGGTCCTGGAGGAGGAGGATGACGACAATTAGAAATATGCAGATGTCACAATCAGAGATCTTCTGATTTCAGCTTCTACTCTACTCTTTTGAAAATACTAAAATTTACAAAAGATTTTTTGAATTGAAAAAAAAACTAGTACCCATGTAGAAGAAAAATTCCAAATAAAATAATAAATGTTATCCTATCACCAAGAAATAATCACTTTGAAAAATTTGAGGTATGTGGGAATTGGCTGTCTGTACTAGCCATGGCCCAAGCAGAGTTCAAATAAAAAAAAAAAGGCAAATACAGTAACATATGAACATATCTGTAACAGAGTATTCAGAGAGCATCTATCCAATTCAAGGGTGGGGAGAAGGGACTGTCTGGTTGTTGTTTCTTCTTCTTCTTCTTCTTCTTCTTCTTCTTCTTCTTCTTCTTCTT
>CABHPH010131656.1:22593-39783 GCA_902168325.1 Peromyscus nudipes | reverse complement strand
CCCCCCCCTCCTCCTCCTCCTCCTCCTCCTCCCTTCATCCTTACCACAACACAGCAGCTGCTGCTCTAGGAAAGGCTGACATCCTATTCTAAACACACCCTTCTCTCACTGCAGGATTTCATCTGATTTTATGCAGACCTGCTCCTCGGCTTCCCTGAGCTCCCCGGGCCATCCTGCTTCACTATTGCCAGCTTTCTCGCTTACATTCTTAGACTTTACAGTTTACAGCTGAATTCTCTTTCCTCTGCTAACATCTTTGGGGATTTTCCCTCCTTACATCAGGACTCCATAGCTCTTGTTTCTGAGTATGTGTTTGTTTCCCCTCTTTTCGTTAAGGCATGGTTTCTTTCTTTTTTTTTTTTTTAAGATTTATTTATTTATTATATATACAGCATGTATGACTGCAGGCCAGAAGAGGGCACCAGATCTCATTTACAGATGGTTATGAGCCACCATGTGGTTGCTGGGAATTGAACTCAGGACCTCTGGAAGAGCAGTCAGTGCTCTTAACCTCTGAGCCATCTCTCCAGCCCCAAGGCATGGTTTCTTATGAACCAGACTGGCCTTGAATTCCCTATATAACTGAGGATGACTTTAGCTTCTTTTTAAAGAATTCTTTTATTTAAAAAAAATAAAAGACTATATTATTTATGGTGTATAGCATGTTTTGGTATACACACTGTGGAATGGTTAAATCAAGCTAATTAACATACCCATTTCCTAAAATACTTGTTTTTGAGAGAACACATTAAAATTATTGACAAATTAATTGTACAGGTGGGCTTCACAGTTCTATTTCCATACATGCATAAATAAATTGTGCACTGATAGTTTCTATCTTTCTTCTCTCTTGCTCTCCTCCCTGCCTTCCCTTGACACCCTGCTCAGACTGATGCAACTCTTCTACTCTCAGGTGGTTTGGTTTTGGTTAAGAGAGGGTTTCGCAGCCCAAACTGGCTTTAAATTCACTATGCAGCCAAGGGTGACCTTGGACTCCTGCCCTATCTCCTAAGTGCAGGGATTACAGCTAAGTGCCATTTTATGCCTGGCTTCTTTTTAGTTTCCACATAGGAGAGAGAATGTGTGATATTTGTCTTTAGCTTATTTTGCTTAAAATGATGTCCTCAAGTTCTAGTCATGTTACCGTCTAATCCTTCTGTCTCCACTTCCTGACTTCGGACATGTCTATGCTATCCAGCCTGGTTTATGTTCTGGGGCAGAATCCAGGGTTTTGTGCATGTGAGACAAGCAATCCACCAACTGAGTGATCCCCAGTCCTACCATTTGTTTAACCATTACCTTCTGTATTTAACCTAGATCTCATAACTTATTCCTTCTCAGTGACTTTCATCAATGCTCTTCTGACCTCATCACTTTTAACTAGCAAAAATATCAATTCAAGATCAGTCCAACCAAAGATCAAGCCAACTACCTATCTTCTGCCCATATATCCTGACTAGTTAAAGTGCTGAGAGAGGGAAAACAAAACAAAATTAAAAAAACCCAAGACAAGAGAAAACAACCAAACCAAAACCAACAAAAGTGGTATTACTGTAAATGTTCCTAATCTCCACCAAACTTCAAATTTGCTCGAAAGTAAATAAATGCTTCCCAGCCAGGAAGCTGTTTATCCTCTTTAGAGTCTTTTAACTTTTTTCCCTACTACTTATTACTTGATGTATATGAGTGTTTGTCTGCATATATGTCTGTACATCACATGCATGCCTGGTACTGATGGAGGCCAGAAGAAAGCTATTGAATCCCCATGGGACTAGATTTACAGTTTTGAGCCACCATAGGAGTCCTGGTAATCAAACCCAGGTCCTGTGGAAGAGCAGCCAGTGCTCTTAACCACTAAGCTCTCCAGCCTCCTTTCAATTCTTTTCTATTTCTCATCGTGATTAACTTCCTGACTCCATAAAATCCCACTCCCAGGTAAGAATTTTTCTATGGCCCAATCTACAAAACCAGTAGCACTGCTTCCCCTTCTTCTTCACTGTTAACACACAGGAAATCCCTCCCATCCAAAGCCACTCTCGCTACCTGTGCTCCTCATTCAGTCTCTTACAAGCTCCCCCAAACCCTGTTCAATTTATTACATCTTCTTGCTTACTTTTAAAAATCTCAGCCAGGCAGTGGTGGTGCACACCTTTAATACTAGCACTTGAGAGGCAGAGAGGTAGGTGGATCTCTGAGTTCAAGGCTATCCCGGACTACAGAGTGAGTTCCAGGACAGACAGTACTGCATGGAGAAACCCTGTCTCATAAAAAACACATAAACAAAAAAACAAAAACCATTAACCTTGATCTCTTTCCCTTGTGTGTTCTTCCTACTAACATCTAATTAGTAAAAAGACTCCTTGAATAGATATTCTTAGGGCTGAGCTATAGCTCACTGGTAGAGCATACTTGGGGGCATGGGTCTCACCTCTGGTACCATCTGCCACCATCCCACCTAGTCCCCCAAATCACTAAACTTCAAGTGATGCTTTTCTAAAAGATATAACAGAAATGGCCAACAAAGGCATAAAAGGATGCTCAGTAACACCAGTCACTATGGAAATACGAAACAAAAAACAAACACAGTAAATATGAAGTACTACTTTATACTTACCAGGAAAGCTAGTCCAGAATTCCGTATCTGATACTCTTTCAACTCACAATGGGGTCCTACACCCAAGCCCCAGTTTCATAAGTTAAAAACGCACTGAACACACCTAACCTACTGAATAAACAGATTAGCAACATGGCACACTCTTGACTATTGTTAATCTTTATGATCATGTAGCTGGATTCCGGAAAATGCAGCACACTGCTGCTGCTATAAAATACTGCGCAGGTCTTTTTCTCTCCCTGGACTTCCTTCCCTGTCTGCAGGGTCTCACTTAGGTTGACTTGAATTCCTGATCCTTTCATTTCTAGCTCCCGAGTGCTAGTTACATTCACCACCACGACCAGCAGGTCTTGCTTGCTTTCCATTTGCTTGTTGGACTCTACACCACTTTACCCCTCCCATATCTCTACTTTCCTCTTACCTCACCTCATCCTTCCGAGTTCAGCCTCATTCCTCTGAGTGGTCTTATTTAATGTCCCCATCCATTAAAGCTGTTCCCTTCAGGCGGTTCTGCACCCCCACCCCACCCCCCTTTACGGTACTTTTAAAACTATATGAATGCTTTTTGACCATTTTCTCTCTGAGACTCTGAGAGGGAGACACACACTTTATCAGAGAGAATATCTTTTCACAACTGTATCCTTAGTAGTTGCTACAGTCTCCAGTGTACATTGGGTTCGAACTAAGTGTTTGCCAAATGAATAAAAGCAATATGCACACAACAGACACAATGTACTTAAAAACTTAATTAAGATATAGGGTACACACAATAAAAAAATGTTTTTTTTTTTTTTTCCGAGACAGGGTCTCTCTGTGCAAGAGTCCTGACTGTCCTGGAACTCACTCTGTTGACTAGGCTGGCCTTGAACTCACAGAGATCCACCTGCCTCTGCCTCCCAAGCGCTGGGATTAAAGGGGTGTGTCACCACCGCCTGGCAAAAATGGAAATCTTTTTCAAGTGGCTATTCATTCTGTCTGACCGCCTGTTCTCTTCTTTAATTGGTCACCAATTTGAGTGCCGAGCTCTAATCAACGTACCTCTTGAATGGCTGTCATGACGACATGCTGAACAGACTCCTCCATCATCATAATGGCTTGAATGTACTCTGCAAACAAGAATAACCTGGAATGTCACTGTTCAGGTTGAAGGATGCTCAAGAGGTTGAAGGTTAGCACTCTATAAACCCTTACAAGCGGTTTTCTGTGGTCTCATTCTTTGTCAGAATCCCGTATTCGTGGCTTTTCGTGGCTACTCTGCCCCAAATATGTGCCACAGGTAAGCAAAGACTGAACACCAAAATATTAACTTTTTCCCCCAAAGATATTTCGTTCTTGCTTCACATTTGTTTATTTGGTTGGGACTGGGTCTTGCTAGCTGTCCTCCACTCACTTTGAATCCTAGTTCGGCCTTGAACTTGTGATCTTCCTGCCTTTCTCTTGCGGAGTACTTGGATTATTGGGATATACTACCACAATCGGCTCCTCTCACCATGTCCTCTAAAGCTGATGCTGTAGGTAAAGGTCAGGGATGCAGCTTTGGCGTGAGTGCACATCAGAATAAACCAGTGGGACAGTGAGACCCAAAGTCAGGGCAGAAGAGAACCACATCACTTTTTCTCCACACAAGCTGAAGGTTATCTTTTTTATTATTCTGTGTTACATGGTGAAAATACTCTGGCTTTATTCTTATGTGACATCAAAGCACGACGTTATATCAGTTCTTGCCTTTATTTTGTTTACTATAGAAAGAAATAACTAAAATGAATTTAAGATAGACACTGAACCCATAATTGAAGTACTATATAATCCTAGGCTTTTAAATGCTAGCCTGCATCTTTATATGTAAAGCAGAAAGCACATCATTCTCATTTTCACCCCGGCTCAAACCAGGAGGGTCTCAGGGCAGTCACTCTAGAAGTAGTATTTCTTTCCTTTGACAAAGCCTTGCTAATAGTTTCCATTATTTCCGGATCCAACAGTGGATGACAGAAGCGGCTTAAGCACTAGAATCAATTAACACGACAGGTCCCCGTAAAGTTGTAGTACAGAGGCTCTGACTTCTGAAATGTACAAACACTGTCGTTACACCCATCTGCCGGAATGCTGGACATGATCCTCCCCCCAGCAGGTAACTGGTGTTTGTTTTAAGTATTTTAACAACACCACTATGATACTATGACATCAAACACAAGAACTAGCACACTGGTTGTCAGGGCCTCAAAATTAAAGACTATGAATGAACATGGAGGAGAAGACGCAGTGGCATTGGTATGGGGAAGGGAGGCTTAATGGCAACTACTGGAAATGAAGAAGTAACAGTAAAAAGAGGTCAGGACATTAGTAGGTATGAGAGGGGAAGCGTTAGTTAAGAAGCGGTGTTGCCACGTCAAGGCCCTTCCCCGCGAACACCGTAAAGAACTAAATGATATATGGTGATGACAGCTAAATTCCTATGCACTACTTTAAAACCTTCAAGTTAAAAATACAATTTATACGATTATTTGGTAGAAACCCATGAGGCAATGTGGGAGAATGAGGCATACAATGGAAGGGAGCTCACCATCAATTTTATCAAATTTTCAGTATGATTTAATACAAAGAATAGAAAGCTTAAGGGCTGAAGAAATAAAAGTTTTCCCTACATCTACTACATTCATTACAAGTAAGGAACTTGGCAAATCCTGTAAGGTTTTAAGTCCCAACCTTATAATCTACAAAAATATTTTTTGTTCTGTTATTGCTTGGCAGAGTAGCCGATGGAAAGCAGACACCCCGGGCTCAGTAAGTAAGGGTGCTTGCCAACCAAGTCTGCTGCCTGGACTTTGATCCCACTATCCAGAGTGGAAAGAAAGAAAGAAAGAACTGACTTTCACAAACTGTCCACAGACCTTCACGTGCACTCTGGCACATCTTGTGCCCCCCATAAATAAATGTTAAAAAATCCTACCACCCCCCAACAAACCCAAAACACAAGGTTGATGTTATTATCAGTGTGCCTTTTACTACTAATCTGTCTTTTAAAACTGACCACTATTTCATTTGCCCCAATTAGAGGTCAGCAAATACAGTCAGGCTCTCACGACTACTTTTCACTTTTCCAATTGGAAACAATGTCTCAACACAAAGCAAATGCAGACGCAGTTTCATTCAGTCTTCATAGCTAAGAGATTCTGGAGATAAGGACAAAGGCAGAGAATATCTCACCCACAGGTAGGTAGTAAATTACTGAAGCACTTCTGAGAGCCTCCTAGTCTATCTACCCACATTAGACATTCACAGTGATAATCAGTGATTAAGGAACTCACTTACATGATTCTTAGCTCTCAACTGTATTCCTGAAACCAGAGAATACCGCAAATCTAGGTAAGTGAAAGATTAAAAATCCTGTTCCACTGGAACCTCCCTCCTTCCTTACTGGCTAGCTTTTACAATGCTGGAATGTGCTGTACAGAGCACTAAGGGATATAAGCACCCACTGTTTGAACCAGCTATGGACTCTGCCTGCCAAGCTGTGACCACCAGTGCAATGGTGGCCTGAGGGTTATGGGAATAGTCAACCACTTTCTACCTGGGTTTTAGGCCTGCTCCACAGGAGGAAACCATATTTGGTACTGTAATTCTAGTCAAAAGCCCATGGCTGGGGAGGTCAGAGTCCCTGGATGGGGTTAACTTACTACTGTTGTTTTGCTATATGGAAATGACATCATACAGTCACTAAATATTTATGCTTATACATATAGATTAGTGCTGTTCTCACTCTTGGTCAGAAAAGCTTCTGTTTTCAATGGGCAATGATTAATATGATTAATACAGAGACCCCTAACTGAATAAGTGGCTGATGAGTACTCAGTCCCAAAATGAGACCTCTGTATCATCCCTCCAAAGCTCCAGGAACACTGTGGAACAGGGACAAGAAAGAATGTGAGCACTAGAGGACGGGAAGGAGTGCTGGGCATTGTGTCTTCTGCACACGACCCAGCTGGTGCACCCATCAACCCTTACCAATAATGGTTACCAGGATTAGACTGGGGCTGTCAATGTGTCATCATTAAACTCTTTTTAAAGAAATACAATTTAAAGCAATCCTAAGAATGGGAGCCGGCTAGAGAGCTGAGGGAAGAGCCCCGACTCTGCTGACTATTAAACTAATTCACCACTGGAATAAGAAAAAAGTATAAAAACAAGTAAGTACAAACTTGTTTTGCATTATCAGGTGTGGAGAAAAAAGAGTGAACAGGGTAGGGGAGCTTTGAACTAAAAACAATAAATAGATAAAAACCCTCAGCTTCAATTTAAAGTAATTACAAAATACTATTTATCATTTTGAACAGCTCCTGACCCCCTGGTTCTCCAGCAACACTTCTCTCAATTCTTTCTTTACTATACAGTTAGTTTTGTGGGGTTTTTAAGGTTCTAAAAGTTAACTTGAGTATTTCTTACTTTGAGTTATTCTTAACCAACCATCCTTCAGAGCTTTACTCAAATAACTTCCCTAACTCCCTGTCTAGACTCTCCCGTTACATTTTACCTTCAGATCACTTATCATTACTCTGTAAATACTTGTGCTATGATTTTTTTTCTCCACTCAAGTTCTATGAAGGAACCTGAGCCTGTTTTGTTTGGTACTGCAGTCCTCTTCCATAATGTTAGTTCAGGAACTATCTGTGACATAAATCAAATCGACTTTGGACCTGGGAAGATGACTCAGTGAGTAGGAGTGCTGTGCCAGCATTAGGAACAAGTTAGAATCTCTGGTACCCAAATAAAAGATGTACAGCTGTACATGCCAGTAACCCCAGAACTGGGAGCAGACAGGCAGAGTTTAAGAACTCTCTAGCCAGCCAGCCTAGCCAAAACAGCGAACTTCAAGTTTGTAGGATTCCCTGTCATAGAGAATAAAGTGGAAAATGATAGAAGACGAAGTCCAATGTCCTTCTCTGGCCTCTGTATGCAAATGCATGAGAGGCACACACCATGTGCATGTACCATGCAACACATACACACACACACACACACACACACACACACACACACACAAACACACACACACATAGATACAGAAACACTGCCCCCCCCCAAAAAAAGCAAAAGTAATGCATTTACTTTCTGTATGGTAAATTTGAATATATTTTAAACAAGTGATCCCCATATAAACAAGTCACATTTTACAAAGGGATAAAATAAAAAACCCTAAAAATAAAAAAGAACAATGTCACAAAGAGGAATTGCTATACACATAAAAATACCGTACCTTTTCTAATATCTGCAATCTGAATTTAACCTAAGAACTCACTAACTTCTCTAAGTCTAATTAGTGGTATTACTAATTTACAACTAATTTACAGCCCATATATTTATAGAATGAGTTATGACTCATCCCATAAATGCCACCTAGTAAGTGACATTTTAAAATTCACTTACAATGGAAAATTAGTTTTCTCCAATGGGTCTCACTGGGTATATTAAACCACACTGAAGAATAGGCTCCATGCCCAGCACTAAATGGCCAACACAAAATGAACTCAATGGTACTGTTGTAGACTTTTTGCCTCTTATTGCTTTGACTGGGCAAAATATTTTTTCTCACTCATCTTTTGTCTGTATATATTATGGTTGATCATCTTGTGTTTTTATGGATTTCAGTTGTTTGTGTTCGTTTAGTTTTTGTTTTTGTTTTCCTTTAAAGAGAGAGAAAGGAGCTGCATAACTGTGGAGATGGGAAAGATATAGGAGGAGTTGGGGGAGGGGAATCATGATCAGAATATGTTGTATGAAAAAGTTTTTCAATAAAATAAATTGTGACGATGGCAGGTATGGTGGCCACGCCTATAATCCTAGCACTCCCTATAATCCTAGCACTTCCTATAATCCTAGCACTCAGGATGCAGAGGCAGGCAGATTTCTGTGGGTATGAGGCCAGCGTGGCTTACATAGCAAGTTCCAGGCCAGCCATGGCTACAGTGAGATACTGTCTCAAAAAAATAAAACTGTGGCTATTAGAACTTACATAAGTGAAATGGAATTAATGTTTCAAAACACGATATAAACATATATACTTAAAAAAATCACATTTCCATGAAATTAACATTGTTTGAAACATTACTATGTACAAGATATTGTGCTGTTTTATGTTTTGTTACTTAGACCCCCGAATGATTTTGTGAGGTAGGTACTAAATGTTCATTTCCTAAGAAAATAAAATGAAGATTAGATTTGCCCCCTATCTCTCCATAGACTGTAAGAGTGCAACTATATTTGAACACAGGGTGATTGGGCATTACAGTCTGTGCTCTTATTCTGAAGCACAGAAATATTTCTTAAGCCATCATTTTGCAAACTAAATTAATAAATATTTTAATAATAACAATAAATGTCACCATATCCAATGTAGTTAAAATGCATTAAGAAGAATGTATTCAGGCTAAGGATATAATTTAATAGTATAATACATGCTTAGTATGAACAAAGCACCAGGTTCCACAGCCAGCATAAAAAAATAAACATAACAATATAAAAATTATTTAATTATACAGTCTTACAGGAAGGGAAGGAATATGACCATAATCAAAATTAGAGTACCTTTTAAAACTCATTTAAACTTGAAGGCAAACTACCAGCAAAGCTGCAGGAGATGGGTAGCCATGGGAAGACGCCATTCACCCTGGTGCTTTATATATGAAGTACACAGTATATATTACTTTCGTAGTTACCTTGCTTCTGCTCACAGTTCACAGCACAGCCTAGAATGAGCTGGAGCATCCTTCCGAGCTCTGCTGCATCAGAATGCTCCCCAATAAGGTTCACATCAGGAAGGGTAAAATCATTAATCTGCTGTCCTAAAATCTGAATGGAGACAAAGAGATTATAATTACATTCATATTTATAGCACCAAATAAAATATTTAATAGACATTGATTTGATAACACCAGAAATTCACTGTCAAGGCCAGAGTTGTTCTGTCAATTTGCCAACCTCACTCCCAATTCTATTCTTATTTCCCACACCTAAATTACAACTATCATGTATCCTAGTAACTTAGTCCCTAATCTGGTATGTCGTATGTACACTGAACAAAAATCCATATACTATTGATCCTTCTGCTGTTCTAAGAAAGCTTAGGTGTTTGCTCTCTGATGAATTATAACCAGAATGGTCTAAACTAAAGGACATCCAAAACAGGTGGGATTAAAGAAGAATTCACACTACCAACAGTGAGATTCTCCCTTGCTATTTCACTTTGTCTCTAAAACTGTTGGTAGTGAGATACTCTTTAAGAAGAATGAGAATGGAGCCGGGCGGTGGTGGCGCACGCCTTTAATCCCAGCACTCGGGAGGCAGAGCCAGGCGGATCTCTGTGAGTTCGAGGCCAGCCTGGGCTACAGAGTGAGTTCCAGGAAAGGCGCAAAGCTACACAGAGAAACCCTGTCTCGAAAAAAAAAAAAAAAAAAAACAAACAAAAAAACCCAAAAAAAAAAAAAAAAAAAAAAAAAAAAAAAAGAAGAATGAGAATGGAAGATCCCTTTAATGGAGAATTTAGTTCCAAATGAAATAATATATGCAAAGAAAAGAAATGGGAATTTCTCTGCTGGATAACCTGTCAGTGAAAGCCCTGTAGGGGGTAAGGAGGTAGACCAGCTGGTAGAGCACCAGCCTACTTCAATCTTAGCACCACATAAACTAGGCATGGTAGTGCATGGGTATAATCCCAGCACTCAGAAGAGACAGATAACCAGAAGTTCAAGGTTATCCTTGGCTATACAGGAATGTACCATCAACTCAATTTAATTCCTCCCCTGCGTTGGTAAAGCACTCTCCAGCAGTAATTAAAAACAGGAAGAAGAAACTGTTCTGCAGCTCATGAAGACCTCAAAAACCAGCAGTCCTGTTTCTTGTCCTGGAGCCAGGGATGCACTTGGTTCCATCACAATTCTGTCCTGACCAGGGGCCCGAAACGCCAAAAAACGTTCAGAGGCACTGGTTTGTGGTCTGGTTTCTTGCTATCATTCTTCTAGGTTTACACAGGAACCTAATGAGCACAGCTGCCTGGAAGCCAGTGCAGGACCAGGTGCCAGATTTCCAGTCTAGCCAGCAGGTTGCGAACGTGTTAATGAATACCTTTGTGTGGGACAACTGGCCCGAGAAGCTCCCTCCCATACCTCAACCCAGCAAAGCCTTATTAACTCTGAACAGGGGCCATTAGTGGCAACCCTTTCTCGCTTCCTTCCTCTTAAGCTATCTTCTATAATAAAACTCCTTTCTAAAACTTAACCTTCTGTTGTTTGTGAAATTCATCTTTGAGTTCACAACACAAAGGACACAGAAGCCACTAACCTGGGGTAGCTTTAGTGACCAGGGACCCTAGTCCCTTAAGTAATGTCACCCGAGAAAGGACTCTCATATTTAAGGGCCTCCCCTCCCCTGCTTTTCTCCATTTCAAAAGGATATATATATATATATATTAATTGTAACAGAGATGTCTACTGGGAAGAAACTGAACAAAAGGGTTGGAAAAAGAATAAAATAAAGATGTACTCATGGGAATAGAAAATATAATAGGAAGTTTCAATGGGCAAGCAAGAAAGATATGCAGTTATCTCAGGAGTAGATAAAAAATATAAGCAGTAAAAAGAAAATTTGATTGAGTAGTTAAAAAAAATCTGAGTAATTAAAAGATCAATCCAGGAGGCTTAAAGTCTCACTGGGAGTTCTGCAGAATAAACAGAAAAAATGAAGTAGAAAAAATTTCCTAAAACTAGTAGATACTCAGTTTTTAAGGACTTGCTGAGTGTTGGCCAAGCATAATAAAACAAAACCCATGCTCAAAATGCACCTTGCATCAAAGCACATTTTCATGAGCCCTTAGAGATAAATAAAAACAAATCAATCCTCAACAAAGAAGTCGCCAAAAGGGAATGGGAATCCACGTGAGATTTCAGCAGCAAATCTAGAGGAAGCTGGTGAACAAGGCCGCAATGGCTTCCACTCACAGCCAACCTAACTCTCAAGGAAGAAGAAATAAAGGTCAAGGCCTAAACTTCAGCATGTACTTCTGAAGATGGCACTGTTAAAACGTGCTCATCAATATAAAAGTAAACCAGAAGCTGGACATTGTGGGATTGCCTTTAACACCAGCACTCACAAGGCAGAGGCAGGTGAGTTCAAGGTCAGCCTGGTCTACAAAGTGCGTGAGACCTTGTCTCACAAAGTAAACCAGCAAAGAGAAATGCAAGTACACAAGAGTCAATAAAAGGACTGTGACAGAAACAGGGAGAGGATTCTCAGATTGCATATGAAAGGTAATGGCAGAACGTAAGTTTATTTACTATTCTTGTTGATTCTAGTTAAGAATGAGCACCCTTATGCTTTATTGCAGAAATCTCAATACAACAGATCCTAACCCAGAACCCCCTGGAGTAGTCACAAAATAGAGGATATAGGTATCACGTTACATTTCTAGAGTTTGAAAAAAACCCTGAATTTTAAAATGGACCTCATCTAAATGATTTGAGTCAGACTATGGACCTTCATAAATGCTTCTGTAGGTACACTTATATAGATGTCTACAAAAGTGCTACCATATTGCATATACAGAACTAATAAAAACATTTTTATGGTCGAATACTACTTGCCTAATAAGTATTTCATAATTTCCATGTTGCAAGACAAGTGGCTTATTTTCAATTCTGCATCCTATAAAATAATATGGAGGTAGACAGCTCTAAGTAGTTTTATTTTATTCTACTTTTTTTTTTTTTTTTTTTTTTTTTTTTTTTTTTTTTTTTGGTTTTTCGAGACAGGGTTTCTCTATGTAGCTTTATACCTTTCCTGGATCTCACTCTGTAGACCAGGCTGGCCTCGAACTCACAGAGATCTGCCTGCCTCCACCTCCTGAGTGCTCGGATTAAAGGCGTGTGCTACAACCATCCAGATTTTTTTTTTTTTTTTTGAGCCCTAAGCCACTATGTTGCCCAGGTTGGCTTCAAACTCCTAGGATCAAGAAATTCTCCTGCCTTACCCTCCTGAGTAGCTACATAGTTTAGAAAAATTCTGAATATAAAGTTACTGTGTTAAGGTTGGAGTGGCTCAGCTTCAGGAGGTGTTGTCAGGAGGATGGTACATACAGAGGTAGAGGCCAGCCTGTCCACAGGAGATCCTGGGTTTGTTTTTCTGTTTTTTAAATACTGTTTCAAAAGATGTATATTTTACAAAACTTTTAAACAAGTATCCTACCTTCATGAAGTATGTGGGCGAGTAAAAAACATATAAAGCAAATAAAGCAATTGTAGAAACAAACAATTACAAATTACAGCAACAAACAAATAATTACAAATTAAAAAGGAAAAGAACACTGGTTAAAAGGGGAGGCTGGCAGTGAATCACGTAGTAGTAGTAGTAGTAGTAGTAGTAGACTTACTACGTGTAGTTGCAAAACAGTAACAATGCTGAACACTTTAGTCCTGCTCGCCAGCACTTGGTATAACTAGGCTTTCGAAAGCATATAAGGAAAGCTCCAAAGACACAGAGACTAGACTTATCTCCTCTCTAAGCACAATGAGCATAGTCGGGTCACGATGACTGGGACATAGAATGGTGCTGCAGACTGGAAGTCCAAAGCATTGTCAAGGAAGATTTTGTGGAATACGGTGGAGCAAGAGGGTAAGAAAAACAGAAAGACAACAGAGAAAGAGAAGAGGTATGTACAGAGAGCCTGGGTCTCACTGTGAAATACTGATGGCAGCACTTCATGTGGTCAGCATACAGCAACCAAACTACAGTGACATGCAGCAAAGTAGTTCCTAAGATATAACCATCATCTTTTCTGACATACATTTTCTATTTCCTTTCCACTGTGATACTTTTCTGAGAAAATTACAACTTTTAATTTTCAAAATAAGCAAATATGGTGCTCAGGGTAAAAACAATTACTTCTCATAACTCAAAGATCTAGTAAATATCACTTGTTAGTACCCTTACAAATAACTTCTGGCCAAAGAACAAACAAAAGAAAGCCACCCCAACAGTTACGGTCTTCTGCACATTTGTTCAAGATGTCTAATACTTACCCCAAGTGCTCTTTTATATATAACAATTTTCTTGAAAATAAATACTGATTTTTAAGTTATTTGAGATGATTACAAATTAACTGCTCACTACAACACAGCATTGCTGGTGGCTGGAACCGAACAATGACTATGTCAGGTCTGGACCCAACCTTGTTTCATGACTAATAATATAAGGGGTGAGGCAACTGAATAAATCTGCATAGAAAGGCGGTGGTGGCACAGGCCTTTAATCCCAGCACTGGGGAGGCAAAGGCAGGTGGATCTCTGTGAGTTCAAGGCCAGCCTGGTGGTCTACAAAGTGAGTTCCAAGACAGGCTCCAAAGCTACACAGAGAAACCCTGTCTCAAAAAAAAAAAAAAAAAAAAAAAAAAAAAAAGAGTAAACCATGAAAGTTTGGTCTGGTGGCACAGGCCTTTAATGCCAGCTGCTTGAGAGACTGGCGCAGAAGCCTATCATGTTCAAAGCCTGCCTGGGCTAAAGTTCAAGACAAACGGGGCAAATTAATGAAACCCTTCTGATCTAAAAAGAAACAGGGCTAGGGGTAGTGTGAGAACATCTTCCTAGCAGGACTGCACAAACAACCCAAAGAAACATGGAAGACTTAAAATGGAAATTAATGGACTCTCTGTTTTACTTCTTTACAATCGTCCTGGCTGGACAGAACTACACAACAGTGAAAAGTCAAACTGCCCCCAGCTACTAAGTACAAACTAAGGACAGCTTAGTTCTGGGTGGTAGCAGCAGAGATGGAGAAAGCTCCATTTTGAAGGTCTAATAGATTTTGCTGATGATATTAAAAGAAAGACATCCCAGCACTCAGAAGGTAGGGGCAGAAAAATCAGAAGTTCAAAGTCACCTTCAGCTATATATTGAGCTTAAGGCTAGCCTGGCCCACATGAAACTCCGTCTCATATGGCTACCAACACGATATCTACCCCAAAAAAAAAAAAAAAAAACAATTAGGAAAAAAAACAAATCAAATCATCAGGCAGGACATGATAGTTCATACTAGTATACTGGCACAAGAGAAGTGGAGGCAGAAGGACTGTCCATGAGTTGGAGGCCAGCCTGGGTGCAGTAAGTGATTGTCCCCTAAGCTAAGAACAGCCATCTTGGAGCACTCAGCTGCATCTCCTGCAGAAGATCATCCAGCTGGCTGAGCTTGCTGATGGTTTATACCTCAGAACAGAGGAGCGAGAAGGCACAAGGTTCTCACCTGAGGATCCAACTGTCTCCACCTACTATCTATATGCAGCTCTACCTTAACTGCACATGACTTGGGAGGGGTAGTATATATAGGCCAAGGAAGACTCTATCTATCTATGTGGCTACGAAGACTATATCTATCCCTTCTGGGCAAAGGCTTTTCAGGTGTGGCCTTTTTAGCAGTGGGAAGAGAAGCATCCATATCCCTTTAGTAATTCCTCACTTATGCTCTGTAAGGAAGTCCAATAAACACATTGGTTTCTAAAGAGTGAACTTTGGTGGAATTGTGCCTCTATTTGTCATTGGGACTTTAAGTGAAGGGGTAGATGTTGCTTATATCTCTCCCTGGGAAGGAATTTTAGTAACACTGGACTACAAAATGAGTTTCTGGACAACCTGTATTCTACAGTAAGCCTGTCTGAAAACCATGGGAAGGACTATAGAATGATACCAAGGCTTGAGACTTGCATTCGAGGTTGGGTGTGATGGAACAGTAGTTCTCAACCTTCCTGATGCTATGACGCTTTAATATAGTTTCTCATGCTGTAGTGACCCCCAACCATAAAATTATTTCATTGCTACTTCATATGTGTACTTTTGTTATTGTTATGAATTGTAATATAAATCTCTGATATGCAGAGAATCTGATATGTGAGCCCTGTGGGGGTCTCAACCCACAAGTTGAGAACCACTGTGATAAAGTCACTTACTAAGATGGAGAAGATAGATGCTATAGATATAAACTGAGTATCTTGCTTGCAGGGGAAAAAATGCCAAGAAAATAACACATGTTTCTAGGCAAGTTTATGTCCTATTGGCATCTGTAATCATGAAATTAATTAGTTCTGCTGCGTGAATATCTCCCCATGCCTATGTTCTGATATATCTGATCTCAGAGGATGAGGAGAGTTCACCTAGGATCCAGGAGCTTGCTGAAGAATAAAACACAAGCAGCAGGGCCAATCACAACAGTCCAAATGAGCGCTAAACTACCTTCACAAGTACAGAAAGAAAAGAGTATAGTATAAACAAAATTTAACATATTTTAATAACCATGCACAAGTTACTCATAACAATGAAAATTACTGGTGTGTTCACCACCTAAGAGATGACTGGTTATTTGAACCAATGCTATATAGGGGAAGATAGAAACTATTAATTTTGAAATGTTTTTTCTTAAGCTTGAAACTATAAAAAACTTAAACTATTCTGTAATATTTACAAGTAGAATGAGAAAAAAAAATCTTACCTCATGATTGTAATCCAAGATTCCTTTTAAAATTTTCTTTAAATTACTAATCTGTTTAGAGAGAGAAAAAGTGGGTGAAAGGCAAGCACAGATCTTAGTACAGAGTAACATTCAGAACTCCAGTGATGCTGGGCGGTTGTGGCGCACGCCTTTAATCCCAGCACTCGGAAGGCACAGCCAGGCAGATCTCTGTGAGTTCCAGGCCAGCCTGGTCTAGAGAGCAAGATCCAGGACAGGCACCAAAACTACACAGAGAAAACCTGTCTCGAAAAACCAAAAACCTCCAGTGAATCATAGAGCAAGTACAAGCTGAGTATTCCCAGACCACAACTCGGAAGTCTGAAGTGTGCCAAACTCCAAAACTTTTGGAACAGCATGTTGGTACTTTAAAACATTACTTTGGAGCATTTCAGATTTCAGATCTTGAGATTAGGGATGTTCAACTGGTCAAGTTTATGCAACTTTCTAAACAAACAAACAAACAAACAAACAAAAACAAACAAACCCTAAATCTCCCCAAAAATCTCTTCTAAAATCAGAAACACTTCTGGCCCAATTCACATAATGATATTTAAACTGTATAAAAAAATAAAACTTAATAGGATATTTGAAGTAACAACATCATGAGAAGACTATTACTTAGTGATAATACTATGGGGAAATGAATAACACCTAACAGATTATACAGATTTTTGGTAAAGGAAATAAAATGTATTATTCTTAAAGACCTGAACTTAAATTCATGCTATTTTCTCTAACTTCAGAGTATTAAACAGAAAGTATTGTGAAACTTATCCTTGGAAATATTTTAAAAAATTTAAAAATTAATTTACATATATGGGTGTTTTGCTTGTATGCATGTTAGATTCCCTGGAACTGGAGTTACATAAAGTTGTTATCTGCTGTGGAAGTTGGGGAATTGAACCTAGGTCCTCTGGAAGAGCAGCTCTTAACTGTTGAGACATCTCTCCAGCCCCTTGTTGTCTTAATCCAGGAAATACATGTCCAAATTCCTCCACTGTCAAGAAAAGGCTGCCCTTTAGCTGAATAGCAAACAA
>CABHPH010131656.1:11885-22493 GCA_902168325.1 Peromyscus nudipes | reverse complement strand
GGGGGGTGTGGTGGTGGTGGTGGTGGTGGTGGTGGCAAGAGGCAGGCAGATTGCTGAGTTCAAGGCCAGCCTGAATGAGTTCCAAGATAGCCAAGGGTACACACAGAAATCCTGTCTCAACTCCTCCCCCACAAAAAATTACTATTGCATCCTGAAATACTAAAACAGACTAACATTAAGCATTGCAAAAGTTTTGCTAGTGCTTTAAGGAGGACCATAAATGAGGTAAGAGGAGGAGTCTTACAGTGTCTCAATGTATTAACTCACTCCAGAACTTAAGTTCACTGGCCATTTTTATCTGGGTGAGATGACAGGCAGATTCACTGCATTATTTGATTAAAAACTCTTAGGTTCTCATCTGCTTTTGACCCTTCTCATATAGTCAAATTTGTATTGGGTTAAATATGCCATATTCTGCCAATCATCCTTGTGATCTGGCTGAACACGTTCAATGTTAGTACTTATACATTAGTTATGACGCTTCCTTATATGAAATGCTTGGGATCAGATGCGTTTTGGATTTAGGACTGATGATGCTCACCCTGTAGCTGGGTGTGTCCTAGAACAATATATCCTAGAACAAAAGACAATATAGCCTGAGGTTATCAAATGAAAGAGGCTGCATTATTTAGTTGCAACCTTTTGGTTGAAAGCATTTTTTAAAACATTTATTTTATGTGTATGAGTGTTCTGCTTGAATGTTTGCATGTATGTGCACCATGTGTGTGCCGGGTGTTCTCAAAGTCAGAAAAGAATATTGGATTTTCGGAATGGGAGTTACAGATGATTTTGAGCCACCGTGTGGATTGCTGGTTACCTAACATAGGTCCTTGCAAGAGTAACAAGTGCAACAAGTGCTCTAAACTGCTGAGCAATCTCTCCAGCCCCTGGAAACATTTATTTTAAAGAGAGAAATAAACCAAAACATTGGACTTATTAAAAAAAACAAAACAAGCATAGAGTTCTTGCTTATGTCTGTTAATCTAAGAGGTGAGGGCAGGAAACTGTGAATTCAAGGCTGATGTAGGCTGTACAGCAAACTATCTAAAAAACAAAACCAAAGACCAGTATCATAAATAAAATTAACATTTTGTATGTCTGGAAACATTTGGATTTGGAAAATACATCATTTATTTCCTTTTTGCTCTTCTAAGCTGTTTATTTTTCATACTTCCAACATCTGAAAGTGGAACCCCTTAAAACCGATAGTCATTTAAATAGTGGTTTTCCCCATGGCAAAATGCTACATTATCTTATTTTAACCAATGGCATCATACAATTGAAGCAGTGCTCCATAGCAAGTTACACCACTTGCCACAGAGAGTCAATGGTAGAGCCACAGTGTGAACACGGGCTCCCTGACTCCACAACGCAGCCCAGCCGTTAGCAGGCTTTGCTGACATCCTGCCAGGCAGTGTGTCAAGTCACTACTAATCTTCAATTCCAGGCTACTTTGCTATAGGCTTCCTAAATAACCTTCTGATCTCACTGGAAAGATCAGATTGAAAAAACAAAAGCAAAAACCAAGAGTTATATATGTAGTGGTTTCAAAGAAAATGGCTCTAAAAGGGAATGGCACTATTAGGAGGTGTGGCTTTGTTGGAGTAGGTGTGGCCTTGTTGGAGGAAGTGTGTCACTGTGGGGGTGGACTTTGAGGTCTCCTTTGCTCAAGCTATATCCAGAGTAGCACAAAAGTTGCTTCCTGTTGCCTGTGGATCAAGATAAGGAACTCTGAGCTACCTCTCCAGCACCATGTCTGCCTGCATGTTGCCTTGCTTCCCAACATGGAGTAAACCTCTGAAACTGTAAGCCAGGCCCAGTTGAATGTTTTCCTTTATAAGATTTGCTGTGGTCATGTCTCTTCACAGCAACAGAAACCCTAAGAAAGACAATATACAACACAAATATTTAAAGATTTACAGGTATAAAAGCAAAAAGAAATACCTTTAATCTCCAATTGTCTCCCACTTCAGTTTTGATTCTGTTTAGCCAATTATCATCGAAATACGCAGGATCTCTGCAAGAAAAGAAAAATTAGATTAAGACCCCGTAGCTGTCATGCTTACACCCAATCCCATCTCATGTCATCATTTAAGTGAGCCATAAAAATATGTATATGCCACATACCGGTCATTAAATAATCTGTGAGACCGGATGTAACAGCACATTTTCTAAAATCAGTTTGAATAGTTTGGGTAATAAATTAGTTATAGAAGATGTATTACAAAATGGATATTTTATTTTAAAAAACTAAAAGGTATAATGTTAATATATAGTTAATATGTTCTAAAAGTGAGTTATAGTTGAGTAAACAAAACTAGAGTTGTTGATAGCATAAAACTATCTAAAACAAGTAAAAAACAATGACAACCTTTTCAAAGACACACGATCTCAAGAGAGTAAAAATGAAGTTATACAGGCAAATATAGTCAAACAAGGGTAGACCCTAAATATACACATCCTTAGTTTTCCTAGGAAATCCTCCTATATTTATATTTGGAAGAAAAACCAACCAACCAACAAAAGACCTACCCAAACTTCTCAAACTCAGCATGAATATCACCTTAAATTTTTCAGATTGAAGCTCTAAGAAATGATTTGTCCAAGACCACAATGGAACATCTGTTTGTCCTGGTCTAGCTAGTATTAAGTCCAAGATCTTTCCATAACATAACTATCTATTCAATCAAATTACAGAAGAGTACTGGGACAGGAATGTTAGTGAGGGGAGGGGAGTAATTTACACTTCAATTTTTACTGTAATTGAAATTCAATCAGTAATAAGTTTTATTTCAGTTAATTTTAAAACAAGAAATTGGCTACTTAGGATTAAAAATTTTGTTACAAAAATAAATGTACTTATTTCGGTAATAAGTATATATAAAAAGGTTATAAATTATATCTATCAAAATCATTTAAAACCTATATTTAACCACTATATAACATATTAACTTGTCTATTCATCTTTTTAAAATTTATTTTTATTACTTTAATAATGGGTATGTGTATGTGAATGAGTGTGCACAAAGAGGTAAGAAGAGGGCAGTAGATCCTCTGGAGCTAGAGTTACAGGCAACTGTGAACCATCTGATATGGTGCTGGGAACTGTACTTGGTCCTTTGGAAGAGCAGGAAGCACACTTAACTGCTGAGCTATCTCTCCAGCCTCCTAATTCATCTACCTTAAAACCAAAACCAAAACCAAAACAAAACACAGTCTCACTGTGTAGTCTTGGCTGGCCTGGAACTCTCTACACAGACTAAGCTATTCTCTAACTCAGAGAGGTTCACCTGCCTCTGCCTCTCGAGTGCTGGGATTAAAGCCATGCACCACTCCATCGGGCCATTTATCTACTTTTAAAAATCGATTAAGATAGAGTTCACATATCAGGTATTTATTCATTTAGAATATACAAATCACTTCAGAATACAATACTGACAGAATTGCACAACCATCACCAGCATGGAAAGCTTCTGTGTCTTCACAGAAAAGGAAGTGTAGGTGATGGAGATGGCTCAGTGGGTAAAAGCTGTACAGCAGGGACGGCCTGAGTTTGGATCCTCAGTACCCATGTAAAAGCCAGGAGCATAGGCATGTATCCAACCCGAGTATAGAGGGAGCAGGGTCCATGGGGTAAGAGGCTTGGGAGTGGTGGTGGAGACAGGTGGATCCCTTGGTTGAAACAGTGAGATCAGAATAAAAAATTATGAGAGTCCCTATCTCAAAAACCAAGATATGAAAGTTATCAAGGTCAGACATCCAATGTCAACTTTTGGAGACATCTACATGTACATTCATGGAGCAAGAGCACCTGCATACACAAGAGAAAGAAAAAAAAAAGGGAGAAAATAAGATAAACTTTGTATCCACTAGCCGTCTTTCTCATTTTTTTTTTTAAATTTTCTCACCTCTGGAAATTACTAATCTAATTTCTTTCTTTGTTCTTTGCCCTGAACATTTTAATGAGCAAAACAGTAAACCATCTGATCATTTATGTCTGACTTCTCTCAGTTAGTATGATTCTAAGGTTTTCGTGTAATGTAGCATGTACCAGGACTTGACTGCTTAGGGATAATGGCCAAGCCCCACATAGCATGTCCATCCACGGTCAACTACAGTGAACCCACAATACTGTATGGCCTACTTTGTGTTTGCACAAGATGCATCTCTCACAAATGATCTCTATGATAAATGACTACTACATCATGTTTATTCATTCATTAGCTGATGAATATTTGGATTGTTTTTACTTTTGAGCTATTATAAATAACAATGCCTAGCAGTCATGTACCAGTTTTTGTATGGACATGGTTCATCTGGGGTGGAATTGCTGGGTCACATAATTCTGTTTAACATAAAACTTGCCTGTGGTGGCTGATGCCTTCTTTTCACTTTAAAAACTTTGTGTTTGTGTACATATGTATGCAGGTGCCCACTGAAACCAGAGGAGGAACTGGATCCTCAGGTGGTAGATGCAGGTAATAGTTTTACACTGCTCAACAGCGGTTTGAAGAACTGAACGCTGGTCCTCCACAAGAACAACTGTAAACCAATGAGTCTTCCCACTAGTCGCCCTTTCACTTTCTTTTTAAATTTATTTTTTATTTTACTACGTATGGGGGGTCTTCTTTCCCTTTTGGCCTATCAGCCACTAGGGCAAGAGGGCAAGAGGCAGTAGCGGGCAACAGAAAGCTTAGTAGGTAGCCCATGAGCATGAATGGAGGTAGGCCTCCAGGAGACAGACCGGTGAATCAGCTCAGCTTTATTCCAGAGTATCAAGAATATACAGTGAGGGGAGCCTGGGGACAGACCCTAATTTGCATGAGTGGCACACTCCTATCCTAAGGCTCCTAGCACAAGTCTTAGTCATCATCTGTGCAGCAAGGGAGCCTTCTAGCAGGGATCTATGTCAGGGTTCAAGCACAAGATAAGTCAGGCGTCTGGTTTAGATAAGGTCAGTCCTTCAGGCCCAGGGACATTCTCCAGATAAGGGGGGTTAGAGGCAGGAAGTTCTGCTGGAGGGAGGGAGCCCTATGTTGTCAAGATACTGAGATAAACTGCCAGGCCATCGGGAGACTGACACCTCTATCAGTCAGCAAAAATCTTCCAACATTTTATGTGTATGAATATTTGCCTCAATGTATGTAAGTGCACCATGTGGATACCTGGTGCCCTGAGAAGCTATAAGAGGGTATTAAACCCCTGGAACTGGGGTTACAGATGGTTTTGAGCCATCATGTAGGTTCTGGGAACTGAACCCCTCCAGGTACTCTTCAAGAGCAGTGGATGCTCTTAACCCTTAAGCCACCTCTCCAGCCCCTCCTTTTCACTTTCTTGATGGTGTATTGTACATACAAAGGTTTCTAAGTTTGATAAAGTTCAATTTATCTACCTTGTACTTACGGCATTTTTATCTAGGACACTTCTGCCAAGGTTACAAAGACTTACTCCTTTAAATTTTTTTCCCCTTTTTGTATTTTTAGCTCTTATATTTGGGTATCTGATCCATTCATGTGTAGTAAAAGAGAGCTAACTTCATTAACTGGCATGTGGACAGTTACACTCATCTATTTTTGTTTTTAAGTTTAATTTAGTGTTTCTAGGCAAGGTTTTCTACACCAAGAGAAAACAATTTATCTGATGAAAAAAAAAAAGGAAGAAGAAGAGGAGGTGTGTACTAGTACTTAAAAGATGGCTGGGCCTCACAAATACTAGAATAAGCATCTTAGACTGCTTTCTTCTATGTTTATTTTCCATCTATACCATTTTGTCTCTGTGCACCAACCTCTTCCTGTTTCTCCCAATACAAAGCTGGAAATGGCTATAGATATGTTCTTTTTTTAAATTAATTTTATTTATTAAGTATACAGTATTCTGCCTGCATGTGTGCCTGCATGCCAGAAGAGGGCGCCAGATCTCATTACAGATGGTTATTAGCCATCATGTGGTTGCTGGGAATTGAACCCAGGTCCTCTGGAAGAACAGTCAGTTCTCTTAACCTCTGAGCCATCTCTCCAGCCCCTAGATATGTTCTAAGTCTTTACAACTTCTAAATAAGACTGGCTGTTATTGACACATTATAAAACCCCGGCGACCTTGGGCCAAAGTCTATTTTCATCCTTGATCCTATTACGTGTGGTTAAAAAGGGGACGGCCGGCTGCAAGTAGGACACATACATCATTGGGAAGCCGCACCGCACTTGTCGGACGTGAGAATGCCTCCTGCAGGCGTTCTCTCTGCTTAAGATCTCTTAGAAGACAGGCAATGCAAAGAAAACAAAGGGGATTCTACTAGAACAGCAAAAAGTGATTTTAAAGTTCAGTTCAGATGTTAGAAAAATCTAAATGTTATTTTTGACAGTTAAATCACCCGAAAGGTACAATCACTGGCAGTAAAGTATTCATCTTCCATAGTCTGGCGCTATGTGCTTGATTGCTAAAAGCCATAGGCACTGAACCAGAAAGTCCCTTTAAAAATGCTTTAAAACACTGCTTTGGTTTAGATGAAGTAGTTTCCAGAAAGGTCTGTGTGAAGGCTTGGCCCCCAGTACTGTGGCATCAGCAGCTTTGATCACCCACATCCTCCTGCACTCACGATATTTTTCCTTACCGCAAGTTCATAGCAGGAACGAGCAGACCATGAACTAAACCTCTGAAAATGTGAGCCAAAATAGTCCTTCTCCTTTTATTTTACTTATTCATTCATTGATTGATTCAGGCTTTCTTTTTGAGACAGGGTCTCATGTAGCCCAGGATGGCTTCAAACACGCTTATTTTGGAGCTTGAACTTGTAATCCTCTCGTGTCTGCCTCCTAAATACTGCAACTGTGCTGGGATTAAATGCCCCACCCCTGAGTCATGCTGGAGGTCAAACCCAGGAGCTTGTGCATGCTGGGCAAGTACTTTACCACTGAACTGTATTATATCTCAAGCCCTCCTCCATTAAAACTGCTTCTCTCGGGTATCTGTCCCTTCATCCAACAGAAAGCTAACTTAAAAATGTTACAGGTAAGTACTATCAGACTCAGAAATGAAGCAATTTCCCCAAGTTCAATCACAGTTAAGTAGCAGAGTTGAGAGCATACACTTTTTGTTAAAACAAATAAGCAGAACTCAACACAAGTGGGAGGTTCAGTGGCTAATCATCTCACTAAACTGTTACAAGTGGGAAAAAGAAAACCGCCATTTACGGTACCCTCTGTGTAATTAAATCCTGGCACTTGTTATTCACTGTTATTCCACCCAATACCTCACGTCTGCCGCAAGGAGTTTCCCAATACCTTTTAGCAAAGTAGTTAGCACATATTTAGTAAGCTTCTAATCTACTACCTCAGCAGAACATACCAAGCATAGGAGTCTGAACATTAGGCATGGTGGCACAAAGCTGTAATCCTAGCATTTAGGAGGCAGAGGCTGGGGCAGAAGGAAGGGGAGTTTGAGGTCAACCTGGGCTACATAGTAAATTCCAGGTAAATCTGAGCCATGTAGCAAGACCCTGTCTCAAAACAGATACTCACCTGCAACTTTCTTTCCTACTATTTTTTCTTTCCCCAGTGGGGTTTATAAATAGCAATAAACTTTGACTCTATATGCAGGCCTCTGTGAGAGCCAGAGTTACATTTTACGTTTTAATTACCATACCATAGAGATCCATGAAAGAAAAATGCCTCTGATCTGCAAGCCCCTTGCCCAAGGACACATGGTTCCTGAAATGCTGGAGGCTACGGTTTATGGGAGACACCAGGCCACATATTTTTCACTACCTCCCTAAACAAGTTTGTGTGACCCATCTGCACTGGATGCGCTTGATCACATGTGGGCGGGAGGTTCACAGGTGGAAATATGTCAGGATGTACACTTGCCCCTGATTGGATGTAGGCTGGAGGTACATCAGGTTGTATGCTTGCTCCTGACTGAATCTGATGGGAAATATTTAAGGCGATCTAAACCCTGATTCGGAGCCATTTCCTGGGAATCTGGGTATGGACCTAGCCAGAGCCTATCCACCTGGCTAGTTAAAGCTTGATTCAAATTTGGCTTTAAACTGTAGAAGTGGTCTAATGATCGGTGAGATTAACATCTCTAGCTGTGACTTTTGCTTAAGCAGTTTGTAATTCCAGAAAATTTCTAAATATTCTCTATTGAAGGTCTTGGGCTAGACTCACACAGCATAAAGGCAATTGTCTCACAACTCTTTAGAGATTATGGCTTGATATTGATATGAAAATAACAACTGAATAATCTCATTGGGAATGTTTTTCACAAGTAACAAATTATCCACCGATGCCCTGACACCTGTTAAAACCATCTCCTTAACCAGCAGTGCACTTATTTGCCTGCACTTACGCTTGTAACGGCTCAGACGAAGGAAAAACACATTAATTTTAATCCTTAATATAATTCCAGAAATATGTTATTTTCTTATAGTCAAATGCTTTCAATAACAAAAACAACCAAAAGAAATTAAGTTTTATTTCTACTGCTAGAAATAAGTAATGTAATATTCTTTACAAACCCCTACACATTAATATGGGCTCCAACACGAATATATTTTGATTCTATTTCTTTAAAAAAATGGGTTTTGGCCGAGCAGTGGTGGCGCACACCTTTAATCCCAGCACTCGGGAGGCAGAGACAGGCAGATCTCTGTGAGTTCGAGGCCAGCCTGGTCTACAGAGTGAGTTCCAGGAAAGGTGCGAAGCTACACAGAGAAACCCTGTCTCAAAAAAATAAAAAATAAAATAAAAATAAAGGTGGGTTTTGTTTGTTTGTTTGTTTGAGACATCACTACTGATCTGCTGAGTCAGAGGTTTTTCAGTCCAGGTCAGACTGCAGGTGTTGGTGCTTGCACACTAGAGCACTTGTGGACTTTTCTCTGCTCTTTGCATCATTTCAGAACACAAAGACTCCATTAGTTTCAGGAATTCTGAACACAGCTGGCAGAATGAAGGCAAAGGGATGGATGGGAGTAATGTAGAGAAGAGGGCATTGGCCACAGCAGGCAACACCTAGACACCACACAGTACGGCATGCAGCACACTCCTAACATCTTAAAGGGACAGGGCCTGTTTTGGCTGAAAGAAAATGGTGTGTATAGAGCTCTGTTGAAAATCTGAGGGGAATTCTGTCCACAGTGTGAGTTTTTGGAGCAGATAAAACTGATGTGAAAATTACTTGATAATGAAATTTAGCAACTTCCTCAAAATATGGTTTCACAAGGCCCTAAAGAAAATATGCATTTGCTTTTCACAGCTTTCTAGAACTTTTTGACATGGGATTTTTCTTGAGATTGTGAACCTGGATTTGATGAAGGGTATATAATAATATTACTTTTTTTTTCCCTCCCTAAGACAGGGATTCTGTATGTACTTCTGGCTGTCCTGGAACTTGCTCTGAAGGTCAGACTGACCTCAAACTGACAGAGATCCTCCTGCCTCTGCCTGCCAAGTGCTGGGATTAAAGGGGTGCGCCACCACTGCCTGGTTAATTTTACTTTCTAAAGGTACTGTAAAACAGCAGAGCTGGCAGTGATACTTTGCATTTTATTTTAACTCTGCTTACAGGTTTTCTTTTCTGAGTCTTCTAATATCCATTTCTTTCAAATGGTTTAATAAAGTATACAAAAGAGGAATGCTACTATAGTAGTCCCTAACTATTACCTAAAGCTGAGTTTTTGAAAAAACAAAAAACCAGAATGCTTACATGTAATTAAAATGCTTCAGATTACATGAAAATGCTGGGCTTAACATTTTTTTTTTTTTTTGGTTTTTCAAGATAGGGTTTCCCTGTGTAGCTTAGTGCCTTTCCTGGAACTCACTTGGTAGCCCAGACTGGCCTTGAACTCACAGAGATCCTCCTGGCTCTACCTCCCAAGTGCTGGGATTAAAGGCGTGTGCCACCACCGCCGGCTGGGCTTAACATTTAAGGGTCACAGAATTAAAAGACAAAGTAAACCACTCCTTTGCATTCGATTATCTAATAGGTGCCATTGGGAGATGGAATTGCTAGAGCTTCATCTTTTATGCTTTCCTGCATAATACTGATCATATTCATTAAAAATGACTCATGTTTGGCAGGTCTATGAATGATATACATTATGACAAACCCATGTTGATTAATTGTGGAAAGGGCTTTGTAGGAGTTCTTTCTTAAGTAATCCAGTACAACAGGCATGAAATGGAATAATTAAAACTTTGGCCTTTCTTAGGGAGAGTTCTAACCATAAGTCTTCAATGTGGAAATTTTAAAAAAATGTTCTTGTGGTGGTTTGAATGAGAATGGCCCCCATAAGGCTCATTTATTTGAGTGTTTGGTCCCAGCTGGTGAATGGTTTGGGAAGGATTAAGAGGTGTGGCTTTGTTGGAGGAGTGTGTCAGTGAGGGTGGGCTTTGAGGTTTCAAAAGCCTACATCAGGCCCAGTCTCTCCCTCCAACTTGCAGACAAGATGTAAGCTCTCAGCTACTGCGCCAGAGCCATGTCTGCCTGCCTGCTGCCAATGCTCCCTACCAAGATGGTCACAGACTCACCTTCTGAAATTGTAGCAAGCTCCCAATTAAATTATACACACACACACACACACACACACACACACACACACACACACACACA
>CABHPH010131655.1:0-25225 GCA_902168325.1 Peromyscus nudipes | reverse complement strand
AATGGCGCAGCTGGGCTTTAGACTCCATGAATTTGTTTGCAGAAGCCTGGACCAACGGCTACGGGCTTCGTAGGTCTTTTCTATCGTTCTTGGTTAAATGTTATGCTATCCTGTAGGTCTCTGAGGGACACAGAAGTCAATGACCTATTCAAGATCACACGGCTGTTTAAGTGGCCCGGGGATTTGATTTTGATATCCATGCTTTTTTCCTTTCTTTCAGACAGGGTCTCACTCTAGTTTAGGCTTTTCTGGAACTCACTATGTAGCCCAGGCTGGCCTCATCTATGGCAATCCTGCCTCAACCTCCCAACTGTTGGGATTACAGACATGAGCCACCACTACCAGCTCTTTTTACTTCTTAAAATGATAGAAAGGGGTGGGGGGAGCAGATTCCATATATTCTTGGAGGCAATTCCAATATTTTATTTCCATGTCAAGAGTGTTGTGTAGTAATCTTAAAACTCATACGTCTGCCTAGTTACAGCAATGGATCAGACTCTTAGTGGCTCTGAGGTTCAAAACAGAGCCCAACTACGAAGGGTGTAATAATCTTTCCAGGGATCACAGGTCTCTGGGGGCATCTGCCACGTTTATACTTGGGATAGGAATGGTCAGGGGTTGGGAGAGATTCTGGAAGGGTCCTTCCACCCTCACTGCAAACGGGGCAGTTTCAAGATACACTCAGTGGGTGACAGACTACATCTGTGTAAAAATTCCTTAACTATTCTTTGGATTTCGTTGTACCCCTACTGATTTGTACAATTAATTCTTGTCAACAATTATAGAAGTAGCGTTATATATAAAGCTCAGTGCTGAGTGGAACATGAGAAGAATATTCTCATCTGTTCTCTGAGAGTCTGTTTCCTTGGCGGAGGGGCTACATTCTGAGCTGTTGAGATCCGAAAGAGGGTATAGTCAGTTCTCCATGTGAGTGAGTTCTGCATCCTTGAATCCAACTAAGTGTTTGGGGCGAGTTCTGTATATTAACCAAGTAGAAACTATAAACATATTTTTAAAATATACTTTTGAGAGATACTATTAAACTGCCAGGCATGAACATATGAAAGACCCTATCTCATGTCACCCAAGGAAATTCAAGTTTAAAATGATGTGCCATTTTTAATTGGTAAGATTAACAAAAATGGAAATGGTTGGCAGTACCAAGCGTTAGAAAAGGCTTGGGGTAATACTTGTCTTTATATCCAATGTTCTGCAATGTAAATATTCCATATGGCTGCTTTCAGGTTATGAACATGATGTCACTGAACACAGAGTTGGGAAGAAATGCGCAGAAGCAAGTCACTGTGTGTGTTTCTGGCAGACGGATGCTTTGGACATAAATAACCTCTACAGCAGAAATTTTAAAATGCAGTAAAATAGTTGAAAACTGATGGTTTTAAATTTTTATTATCTCTGCAATATAATTTGTGTAATTATACATCTATATACTATAATGCTTTAATGACTGCTGCCTTTAACAGCGGGATCACCAAATCCTTGGGAATCTGACAGTCATTTCTCATGAACTCGTCTAGCTCCGTGTTCTGCCCACACTCACCATCTTTGCTATGAAAAGTACTGTCATAAGACACCAGGCTGGGCCACAAGGTCAGGATGTTTATGGACTAGGAGCCCCTTATGGCTAGACCAAGCTAAAATTACTGGGGTTTGAGAGATGCTCACACCAGTAACAAAATAAGACAAGAGGGAATCATTTCCAAAGAAAAATTTTGTCCCATCAAATGCTCTCAATAAGTCCGGAGAGTTTTCCTAAAGGTCAGCAAGGGCATGGCACTCTCACGCTCTTGGATTCTTGGAAACCAAACCCTGGGATCTCCCGGCTTCACTTGCTCTGAGTTAACCTAAAAAGCGCTCATTTGGGAGCTCATGCAGCTGAGCCATAATGACTTGCCCACCAGCTTTGCTATGACACCTCTGACATTAGGGTTGTGATGATAGTTGCTTAGGCTACTTTGCAGAAACTTGAAGCCACTTTTGCTGGAAACATGGACTCTTCACGTGAGCTTCAGATCGATCTCTGCTACGTGACTTACATGGACAAAAGTCTTGGCATGTCCTTCATATTCTATCTGTCCCTTTTGTGATTGGAACCTTAGGTCAGATTCTATTTGGCATGCAGATATCGATCACTTTAAAATGTTTTGTAGGGCTGGAATGATGCCTTGAGTTCCATCCTGGAGCCTATAAGACAGAGAGAGAACTGACTCCTGGAAATTGTCATCTGTCCTCATGTTTGCTGTGACATGAGCAAGTCCACACTCACACACATACACAAGTCTATCACACACACACACACAAATCATGCAAACTTTTAAGTTGTCTAAGACTATAATACATGTGGTGATATATTGTGTACCCTAACAAACTGCCTGAGGGTCAGAGGACAGAGCCAGCCACTAGGTTAGACACAGAGGTCAGGCAGTGGTGGCACACACCTTTAATCCTATCACTAATGAGGCAGAGAGCTCTCTGGATCTCTGCAAGTTCAAGGCCACACTGGGCTATATGAGACTGATCCAGTATTGGAGAAAAACAGAGCCAGGCAGTGGTGGCACACACCTTTAATCCCAGCACTTGAGATCTCATACCTTTGCTTGGGAAGCACACATGCCTTTAATCCCAGGAAGTAATATGACAGGGCAGAGAAAGGTATATAAGGCGTGAGGAAGCAGGAACTCACTCTCTTTAGGCTGAGGATTTCATAGAGGTAAGAACTAGTGGCTGGCTGTTCTGCTTCCCTGATCTTTCAGCTTTTGCCCTGATATCTGGCTCTGGGTTTTTTATTAAAAGACCATCTAAGATTCGAACAGCAAATACAGGGTTAGCTCAGCCTGTGGCCACTAGGGCTGCTTTGAGTATCTTACATGCTGACCTTGTCCTTGCTGCACGGCTCAAGCACCTGCACTTCCTCAGCCTTATCAGAAGCTTCAGACCACATTGTGGGGCCAGGACATTTATGTGACAGTGAGTAAGTCAGTGGTTCCTGGGTTAAGTCACCACACATTAGCCTACAAGCCACAAGACCAGAATGTGTGCACGAGAGGGAAAAGGTGTTTTGAAATCTTTCCCATGACCAATGGGCAATTACCAAACCTTAATCCATCCCAGAAAATCAATGAAAGTCTGCTGCTTGCTTCTGTTCAGCCAGCAGCAGCCTGATGTCCCTTTCAATCACTGCTCCACATGCCCCTTTGGCTCACGCTGAGGTTGGCTGGCTCAGTCTGAAATTATAACGAAGATGCCTTGCTTGCCTGTCTTGTCTATAATATATGATTTGGTATCCCTCTGTCCCTTGTTTTCTGCCCCCTTTCCATGTATGTATGTATGTATGTATGTATGTATGTATGTATGTATGTATGCATGCATGTATGTATTTTTGAGACAGGGGACCACCAAGTAGCCAAGACCGCTCTTGGATTCATATGTAAACCATGCTAGCTTTCAACTCACAGTGATCTTCCTGCCTCAGTTTCCCCAACCCTAGGATTATAAGGCTTGGTCTTACTTCTATTGTTACTATGTCATAGGCTCTCCATCATCTGGTGTCATGTTGATCCACACGATCTGGGACATTTCTAGAAATGGAGAAAATCAGTTTACCACCAGACGTGAGACATTTCTAGATTTCTTTTTTTTTTCTTTTCCAGAGCTGAGAACTAAACCCTGGTTGTCATGAATGCTAGATGAGCGCTCGACCACTGAGCCACACTTCCAGCCTGATTTTACTGTCTTTAAGACAGCGTCTGACTATGTGACTCAGGCTAGCCTGGTGGCCACTCTGCAGACCAAGCTGGACTTGAACTCTCAGTCCTTCTGTCTCGGCTTCCTGGGCACTGGGATTGTGAGCGTGCACCATCGTGATGAGCTTAGATGATCTGAATGAACGTTAAAGTTTAAGATGCAGTGTTTCAGAGTTCCGCGCTACAGAAACCAAAACAAAACAACTCCTTAGGCCAATTCTTATGTATTATCACCTGAAAAATGGTTTCAAATTACAAATTGCTGAGTAAAAAGAAAAGCAATTTCTAAAATGTTTACTAGGCAAATAAATACATTTGGGTAAAATGATACATAATGAACTCAATTTCTAGAAAAGTATCTATATGTATACACAAACAGGCTTGGAAGGAGAGCAGAAGCCTATAGATAAGGGATTAGAGTATGGGCGTGAGGTTGGGATGGACAAGTCAGAATGACTGTAAGACCAAGAAGTTCCTTAGAGTCATTCCTGCCCTCAGCCTTCTGAGCAAATCCTCCTCACCAGCACTGCTGGTGTTTATAACGTCCCCATTATTCATCCTTCATTTTGATTTAACAAATATTAAAGTGCAAATACCTGGGAGTTGGCATAGCAATCAATTATACAGCTCATTGGGAGTTGATACAATATGCAAGTCCTTTCTAGTCCATCAGCTTATTAGAGGAGCTGCCTGAGTGGTAATGTGCTCCGTGATTGTTAAGGGTGATTTGTGACTTGGGAGAGCAAGCAATACTGTAAGGAAGAGGGCGTGTGTGTGTGTGTGTGTGTGTGTGTGTGTGTGTGTGTGTGTGTGTCTGAATCCTACCCTATCTGCTAAAACGGGTATGGTGAGGGGCTGAATGAGATGATTTGATTCCTATTGATGCATACACAGGGATATCTCACTGGTGACAAACACATTGTCCCAATGAAAAAATCATTTGCTTCAGGATAATATGATAGGAACTTGCATAGTCAGTACAAATTGTCTTCTTACAGGTTTCCTGGGTGGAGGACGCTTTAGTTTCAAACATAAAACTTCTGCTCAAGGCTCATTTTCCATTCAGGACTCAATTGATGACTACAGATCCCAGATAGCCTGAGGAGAGTAACTAACTCAGGGATGATAATTTTGAATCAATTATGTTCTAGGAGGGAGGCTTAAAAACTTTTTATATTTTAGATGATTCCCCTCACCCCAGTTTTTTATGTGTATGGGTCTTTTGCCTGTGGTGCCCAAGGAGGTCAGAACAGGGTGTTAGATCCCCTGGGACTGGAGATGTGAGCATTATGTGGGTACTGGGAATTGAACCCAGGTCCTCTGGAAGAGCAGTCAGTGCTCTTAAACACTGAACTATCTCTTCAGTCCCAGAATGTTTCTTTTGATATGAATATTTGGGGTGACAAAAGAAAGTCTAGCCGGATGGTGTTGTGCTCCTTTAATCCCAGCACTTGGGAGGCAGAGGCAGGTAGATCTCTGTGAGTTCAAGGCTAGCCTGGTCTACAGAGTGAGTTCCAGGACAGCCAGGGCTACACAGAGAAACCCTATCTCAAAAAAAGAAAAAAGAAAAAAAAAAAAAGAAAAAGAAAAGAAACCCTGGAGATAAGGTAGGGAAACCTTTGGAAAAAAGGGACAGGGCTCTGGTCATCTGTCTTCTACTCTAGGACCAGGGACTGCCCATCCTATCTGTTCCTCTCTTCTGATGTCTTCCTGATCCTCCGTTGTGTGGGCATCCCCATGCACACCTCTGCAAGCCCCTTGACCTCTGGGATCTGCTTACTTTCTAAACAAAACAAAGCACGAAAACCCAACCCTGGCGGCTCCTGGAGGCTCAGCTGCTCCATACCTGTGTCTGTCCGCACCCACGTGGCTGGAGAAACCCATGGCCATGCTGACTGCCCTCACTTGGAATTTGATTGCCTTCAAGGGGTTCTTTGTCCTGCTCAGAGTTCCTTCCTACTGGGCCACCTAGGAGTTCCTTCTTCCCTCCCCCAGAGGACAGTTCCGTCCAGTGTCCTGCCCTTTGTTGCTGATTTTACTATGAGAACAGAAGCCTTCAAAGAGCATGTGGTTCTTGTTTCTGTGGGGGAGCCATCTGTGTGTCACCCCCCTCTACTTGCATCCAAGGTTCCCCTCCTTTCTTCCTATCTTTTTTATTTTTAAGTGTGTATTTTTTACTTTTTTGCATATGTATGTATGTATGGTACGTGCACATGGGTGTATGATGTGTGTTCAAATGTGGGTGGACATGTGTGCAGGTGCACATATACATATATGCACAGACCAGAGATCGATATCAGATGTTTTTCTCCATTGTGGAAGCATGGTCTCTCACTGAACCTGGAGCTCACAGGTTAGGCTAATCTGACTAGCCAGTTTGCCTCAGGGAGGCCCTGTCCCTGCTTCCAGAGCTCTAGAATTACGGGCAAGCTGATATGACGGCCGAGCCTTTTTATGTGTGTGCTGGGGACCTGAGCTCCAGTGCTCATGCTTGCACAGCAAGTGCCTTATCCTCTGAGCCATTTCCCCATCCTGCTTCTTACTTCCTTCACTTCCTCTTCCTGTGAGCAACCTGAAGTAACCTGTGAAGATGGTTGGCTACTCTCTTTATCCAGAAAACCGGACAAAAACCTGTAAATCAAGAGGTCCAGATCTTCATGTTCACTTGAAGAACCCCCGAGAAACTGCCCAGGCCATCAAGAGTATGCATATCCAAAATGCCACCAAGTATCTGCAAGACGTCACTTTAAAGAGGCAATGTGTGCCGTTCAGGAAGTATGACAGTGGAGCTGGACACAGGGTCGGTGGCCAAAAAAGAGCACTGAATTTTTGCTGCACGTGCTTAACAATGCAGAGAGTAATGCTGAGCATAAGGGTTTAGATGTAGAGGCTCTGGTTATTGAACAGATCCAGTGAACAGAGACCTAAGATTTGCCGACGAACCTACAGAGCTCGTGGCTGGCTTAACCCGTACGTGAGCTCCCCCTGCCACAGTGAGATGATTCTCACTGAAAAGGAACAAATTGTTCCAAAGCCAGAAGAGGAGGTTGCACAGAAGAAAAAGATATCCCAGGAGGAGGACTGGAGAGATGGCTCAGAGGTTAAGAGCGCTGACTGCTCTTCCAGAGGTCCTGAGTTCAATTCCCAGCACCCACACGGTGGCTCACAACCATCTGTAATGAGATCTGGCGCCCTCTTCTGTGTACATAATAAATAAATAAATCTTTAAAACGTTTAAAAAAAAAAAAGATATCCCAAGAGGAACCGAAGAAACCAAAACTTATGGCATGGGAATAAACGCAGCCTAAAACAAATGCAGATAAAAGTAAAAAACAAAGCAAACACAAACAAAACGGTAAGGCCTCGCACTCTTCCTTCTCTCCTGCATTACCAGCCTCCACAGCTCTAGGGTGTAGAACAGATACTACAGCTTCACCAACTAAACAAAATAATCTAGACATCGAGACGGCTCATTAGTAAAGGCACTTGCTACCAACCTTGGTGACCTGAGTTCAATCCTGAGACCCACACGGTAGAGGAGAGTACTCCCAAAAGGTGTCTGTCTGTCCTCTGAGCTGGGTGTGGTGGCACACGCCTTCAGTCCCGGCATTCAGGAGGCAAAGGCAGACAGATCTCTTTGAGTTCAAGGTCTACCTCGTTCACATAGCGAGTTCCAGAAAGGCCAGGACTACATAGAGAGCCTCCGTCTTAAAAAAAAACAAAATAAACAAACAAAAGTTGTCCTCTGACCCCCACACTAGTGTTGGGGCATGAGCATACTCACACACATCTGCACACATACAGTGAGTAAATAAATGTAAAAAGGATTAAAAGTAAAAATAGTGCTGGACAGATGGCTCAGTGGTTAAGAGCACTGATTGCTCTTGCAGAGGACCCCAGTTCAGTTCCCAGTACCCACCTGGTGGCTCACAACTGTCTATAACTGCAGTTCTAGAAGATCTGAGGCTCTCTTTTCCCTCCTAGGTTACTGCATGCATGTGGTACGTAGACATGCCCACAGGCAAAACACCCATACATATAAAATAAAAATAAATCCTTTTAATAAATACAAATAATTCTCTCACCGCACCCTCCAACGATGGTCCTACTTTTCTGTTCGCTTTTGGGTCAATCTCTTTTGAAAATAGTTACAAGCCTCCTGTCTGAACTATCCCTCATTCAGTTGCAAACTCTTTGGAGTGACATTTTCACCTCAATCATTGCATCAATACTTGTCTTGTCAAGGTCAAAAGCAACCACCACAGACATAGAATCCAGCGGTCCATTTTCAGCCCTCATCATACTTGACCCACAAGGCCACATCTGCCAGTTGTTTTCTGTCCTTCTTGGAAACTCAGCACTTGGCTCCCAGGCAAGTTACTTACCCTTCTAGCTGAGTCCCTTTAGTCCCTTTCCCAACTCTTCCCAGTCTTCTCAGCTTCAAGTGGAAGCCTGTGGTGGTGTGAATGGCCCCCACAGACTCATAGTTTGCATAGTTCCCAGAGGATAAGCTGTTTGGAAAGGATTGGGGCGTGGCCTTGTTGGAGGAGGTGTGTCACTTAGGGGTGAGCTTTGAGGTTTCAAAAGCCCAGGGCCAGCCCCAGGGTTTCTCTCTCTCTCAGCCTGATGCCTATGGATCAGGATGTAAAGCTCACAGCTACTTCTCTATCACCATGCCTGCCTGCTGCCATGCTCCCTGCCATGATGACAATGGACTAACCCTCAGAAGCTGTAAACAAGCCTTCGGTTAAGTGTTTTCTTTTATGAGAGTCGCCTTGGTCATGATGTCTCTTCACAGCGATAGAACACTGACTAAGACAAAGTCTTAGGCTGCGTTCTTAGAAACCCACATGCTTTCACTCCCTGCCTCATCTCTTCCAACCTCATGGCTTTAATTAGTGTCTACACCTTGACAATTCCCAAACTTACCGATCATCTATACCAGATGCTTCATCTTCTAAACTGCAACCCCACACATCCATCTGTTTATTGAAAATCTCCACGTGTACATCTAATGGGAATCTCCAGTCTCACATGTCTAAATCTGAGTTCTGAGTTCCCCTAAAATGACTCCATCTGTTCTTTTTTTTTTTTTTTTTTTTTTTGTAGTTTTTTGAGACAGGGTTTCTTTGTACAGCCCTGACTGTCCTGGAACTAGCTCTATAGACCAGGCTGACTTTGAATTCAGAGATCCACCTGCCTCTGCCTCCTGAGTGCTGGGATTGAAGGTGTGTGCCACCAGTGCCCAGCTCCATCTGTTCTTTCTTTTACTGTAGCATGGCTATTTCTTTTGCGCTTGACCAACCCTGGGCCAGAACACTGTGGCAACCTACAGGAGGCTGAGGCCTGCAGTTATGGTGATGGCACAAAATTCTTCCCTGAGATTCCAACTACCGTTCCCTCCACCCCAGCTACAGTTAACCTTAGATATGCTAACGAGGCCTGAGGAGATGGCTCAGTGCTCAATTAAGAGCTCTTTGCTGCCCTTGCAAATGACTCAGGTCCAGTTCCCAGAACTTACATGGTGGCTCACAATCATTCATAATTCCAGTTCCAGGGCATCCAATGCCCTTTTGACCTCCGAGGGCATTCTTGTGGTGCACATACATATGCAGGCAAAACACTCATGTGCATAAAATAAATAAATAAATCTTTAAAAATGTTAAAAAAAATGCTGTAATACATAATAGGCGATGGTCGGGGGACACAGCTTAGGTGATAGAGTGCTTGCCTGCCATATAAAAAACATGCCAAGCCTGGCATGCATGGTGGCATGTGGCTGTAGTCCTAGCACTCAAGAGGTGGAGGCAAGAAAATAGGAGTTCAAGATCATCCTTGGCTACAAAGGCCAGCCTGGGCTACACGAGACCTTGCTCTAAAAAAAAAACGAAAAGGAAAACTGTTGGAGGGATGCAGATGGGGTGGGACTTTTGTGTGATGGTAGCTATCTGTGAGTCACCGAAGCTCCAGAATGGAACAGCAATCAAGTCATTTCTTTGCCAACATGGACTCCAGAATGTTCTTTTGGTCTGTTGGTTCCTTCTCTGCCTAGGGTGAGTAGACTGTGCTTTCTCGGAAGATTGTCCAATACTCCGTAAAGGACGATTCTGCCCTGATAGCTTCTGGCCAAATCCCGCACCGTCATCCTTGGCACCTCTCTTTCCCACAATCCATGTCCAAACTGTTCGCATATCCTGCTGCCTCTGCCTCCCGCAGCATCTCCACGGGTAGCCAGCTGGTCCCCTGTCCTCCCCTCCTGGTACAGGTGTCACCTCCTGTCTCAGGGTCTACAGAAGAAGTCTCAGTCAACTGAAGATAACCTGCAGGCCAGGTGCAAGTAAGGATTCCCACTTTGCTCCTGTAATTCTCAGCTCCTGGAATGCAGAGACAGATAAAAAGTACTAGAGAGATGCAGGAGTGGTTAAGGGCACTTACTGCTCTTGCAAGAGGATCAGGTTCAGCTCCCAGTGCCTCCTTGGTGGCTCACAACCATCTGTCATTCTAGATCTAGGATATCTGATACCCTCTTCTGAACTTGCAGGCCACCAAGCATGCATGTGGTGCACACACATACACACAGCCAAAATGTTATACATTATAAATATCACATAGTATTTATTATACATAAAATACATACATTCACACTCTGAATGGCATTTTTAAAAAAAATTGATTGTTCTTATCTGGGTGTGATGGCCCATGCCTCCAATCCCAGCACTTGGGCAGCCAAGAGAGGAACACTGTCATGAGTTTGAGGCCAGCTGAGCTACAGAGTAAGAGCCTGTCTCAAAACCAAGAGTTCTTTGTAATAGAGGGCCTTCATGGAGTATTTCTGAACAGCTAAAAGCAAAGAACCATGTTAAAATTCAACAACTTGACTGGATCTCGTAGACATTAGGTTGAAATAAAATAAACCAAGTTAAAGTGAGGAAGAATAGATAAATGGTTGCTGAACACAGGGAGGGTTGAGGAAGGTGGGTGTGGCTCTAAAAGGATAGCCTTAGGAACGTCTTCCTGCTGTTTGTTTATTTGCAGCCCACCTGCTACTGACTTTGTAGTCCTTGAATTCCAGGCAGCTCTCCTGCCTCAGCCTCCCACATGCTGAGAATTATGGATATGCAGTGCCCCATCTGGTTTCCTACAGAACATCTTCATGATGAATAATTCTGTGTTGGCAGAGTTTTTTGTCTGGCCCACCTGCTCCCAAATAATCACACAGAGACTTATAAATGCTCTGCTGATAGCTTAGGCTTGTTACTAACAAGCTCTTACATCTTAAATTAAACCTTTTTTAAATCTATGCTCTACCATGTGGCGGTACCTTTTTAGCATGTTCATCTCCTGCTTCCTCTGCATCTGGCTAGTGACTGAGTGTGACTCTGCCTTTCTTCTTCCCAGTGTCCTCTCAGTTTGGCTCTCCCACTTAACCTCTCCCTGCCTAGCTATTGGCCAGTCAGCCTTTTATTAAACCAATCAGAAGGCTCCTTGGCAAAGACACATCTTGACAGTATACAAAAAAATTATTCCATAACAATTCTGTATTTTAGTGATAGTGGTAGTTATGAGTCTGCACATACTAAAATAGGTGTTGCCAAGGATTGGGTGTGCAACTCAGTGGTATATCTTGTATGTAACATGCACAAGGTCCTGGGCTCAGTCCCTAGCACAAGTGGGCAAGAAGGAATCTGCCAGATAAAATATAGGATGTGCAGTTCCATTTGAGTTTAAAATAAACAAGAAATAGTTTCAGAAAATATATGTTCCAAATATTACAAGGTGCATACTTATGCTAAAAAGAACTTAAATTAGTGTTTGTCATAGCTCTCTTCTGTTGCTGTGATAAAAACACTATGACCAGCTAGGAGGTGATAGCACATGCCTTTAATCCCAGAATCAGGAGGCAGAGGTAGGCAGGCATATCTCTCAGTTCGAGGCCAACCTGGTCTATAGAGTTTGTTTCAGGAAAGCCAGAGATACACAAAGAAACCCTGTCTGGAAAAACCAAAGCAAACCAAGCAAAAACAAAAACATACAAACAAACAAACAAACAACCCACTATGACCAAAAGCAACTTCGGGAAGAAAAACTTATTTGGCTCATATTTCCAGTTCACAGTCCACTGAAGCAAGTTAGGGCAGGAACTTGAAGGCGGGAACCATGGAGGAACACTGCTTGCTAGCTCACTTGCAGACTCATGCTCTGCTAGCTTTCTTACGTAGCCCAAGACCAACCACCTAGGGATGGTGCTGTCCACAGTGGGCTGGGTATTTCTGCATCGGTTAGTAGTCAAGACAACCCCTCACAGATGTGTCCACAGGCTGGTCTGATCTTCCCCAGTAGAGGCTTTTCTCTTGGATGTCTCTAGACTGTGTCAAGTTGACAACGAAAGGTAACTAGGACAGTATCCTGTATTTTAATTTACTAATTGTGACAGTCCTAGGTGGGGAGAAAATGGCCTAGTCTCTGCCCACATTCACAATGCCAATTTTCTGTCTGTGGTTGTGTGCTTTGTAATCACCGGGAGAAACGGAGGGAAAGAAACAGACTTCTCTTTTGCAGTGCCCTGTGAATATCTAATGATTTTAAATGAAGAAGTTTCTCTTGAATGGCCCTGGAAGGAAAACCGGCCATCCCTGCTGGGTGATGCAAGAGGCGAGCACTAGTTACCAGCCTTGGGGGCTTAAAGAACACTAAAAGTGACACTTCACCAAGGCCAAGGGGCAGTCTTGCCCTGGCACGTCAACAATGCCGTGCAGTTATTGACCATATAACAAACTGGTTATAAACGTGTGCCTGGCTCATCCTGTCTCTCAGTTCTCCCATCTATTAGCCATAGGTCGTGTTTGCCCTGGTATGCTGGAGCCAGCAGACACTCGGCTCATTGCTGCTCTCTCCACTCATTGACTAAAACATGCCTGGGAGCACACCACCCAGATAGGCAGATGTTACAAATGGATACTGATTTTTTCCCCCCCTTTGAATCTCAGTTTACCCATCTGGGAAAAAAAAATGGAGGATGAGAAGAGCAATTATGTCAAAATGCGATCAGGGTTAAATGAGAAGACACACCCAGGTGCCTGTGGCTGAATTTGTCAGTGAACAAGAAATGGTAGTTGATGTAACCTATTAATACTGTTGTGTTTTTCAACTTGGAGAAGCTTGAGGTGAGGTTATGTCTTGATCTGTGTGTATGTGTACGGTGTGTGTGTGTGTGTGTGTGTGTGTGTGTGTGTGTACCTTACTCATCCTGGCGTCTTTAGTAACTGACACAGTACCTAATTGATTTATTAGATGTTAAGTAAATGCTTGTGGAATTCCTGGGTGAATGGCAACTATTAGTAACTTGCCATACGCCTCTAGAAAATTCTCATGTGGCTTTAGGCCTATAGAGACACACTGACTCTTTGATCCTGGGGATTTTCAGGCCCTGGAGCCCTCTGTCATGGAGTTCTGGGACACTCCCCGCAGACATAAGGCCTTCCCTTAGCCCTCACCTCCAAAGGCACATGCTCCTGGAACCCTCCCTCCAGGTAGCAAGAACAGGCCCTCAGCCTCTCCCTTCTCGGGGAGCTGGCGTGGGGCAGTTTTGGCTCCTAGCCTGTCTGACTAGAGGTCATTTAATCCTCGATGGATTTGTCGTGTTTATTTTAGTGAACAGGGCTGTTTACTTTTGGCTCTTAGTTCTAGGGGTGCTTGCTCATTTCGCTTCCCCTTTATTTACTCTTTGTAAGCACTTGGGTTTGAGTAAATATGTCTATAAAGTTCCAGGAACCGGGTTAGTCTGTGTCTGGTATTTTAATGGCCTTTAAACAGTGTCTGCTCAGGTAGGCATTTTATAGATAGATCGAAAAGATAGCAGGATTCTGTTCTGAGTGGCCTCTGACTCCTTCCGGGCTGACAGGGGGGTCACCAATAGCCTATGAATCATGGCTTTCCGTCCATAATAAAAATGTCAAAGCCAACACTCACCTGCAAAGAGAAATTGACCCACTCTGCTCTGCCAGTCTGGGATTTGTGACTCTTTAACCCTTAGAACAGGTGTAAAGGCCCACATCCTCAGGAGTGTTTTTAAGATGCACATTCCTGAGCCCCATGCCTGAAAATTCTGGTTTGGAAGATCTGGCCTGCGGCCTGGAGATTTGCATATTTAGCAGGAACAGCGAGGGATTTTGCTATCTTTGGGCCACTCTGAGAAGCAGTGGTCTAGAATCTCAAACACCCTTGTGCCGATGGGTGGGCTGCGCTCCAGCTTATTGCTGTGTTGCTGGGTGCCATGGTGAGCTAGGGACAAACTTGTTTGCTGGGAACAATTGCATTGTAGCTGGAGCGAGACAGGGTGATGGGGAGCAACTTTCTGCTGAGCCACGTGCTCCAGGTCTAATCTGTTGGCAGACTGAGGGCAGAGACCATGTATCCTCCAGAATTCCTAAGAGAGTGCACCTCCAGGAAAGTCGTCACTGAGGAGAGGTGACCTGGACTGCATGGGCCAGGACACTCTCATTGAAAACAGGAGAAACCGGCCTGGGTACCCTGTGGTAGTCATGAAGCCAGATGCTGAGAACAGATGTGGCAAACAGAATGAGCACCCTGGTGACCTGGTCACTCCTCCTGAGGCTGGGGTTCAGAATTTTTCCAATGCATGGTAGACACAAGCACCCCTCTGGCACAACCTGAAGGATACTCACTGCATTGCCTTAGCCGGCTGTGGTATCATGAGTGCAAGTTGGAACACAGCTATTCCACAGAGCCCCATGCTAACTGGTAATAGCCTTTTTAAACAGTTGTACTGCTGACCTGGGACAGGGAATCCTGTGTTCCGGGAGGCCATCGGCAGAGACTTTGTCTCCTTGAAGAACTCCTGGTTCCTCCCATCAGCCAATGTACTCATCATTCTAACTGCGTGCATTGGCATGCCCGTGGTCTGTCTCCCCCATCAGAAGGCAGGCTCCTCAAGGGCACCCCTGCCTTGTTCCCTGTAGGACCCAGAGCCTAATAGTCAATTCTCCGTACAGATTTCTGGCACATGAATATTTGAATGAAAGGCATCCCTGCCACCCACAATCCATTCATTTACTCATCCTACAGCACGCTCCGAACATCTGCTGTGGGCCAGGCTCCTGTCAGCCTGAATAACTCCCTTTCAACCCTGAGCAGCTCCCAGGCTGGTGGTGGGGAACTGGAGACACATCCTTTGTGTAATACACCCTGACAAGGCCTAGATCTGAGGTCTGATGGAGACGGGGCCGCACGGAGGAGCAAGCTGCAGCAATGACAGGTTCTTAAGTTAGAGAAATGGTGTCTTGTCTAGGAGGATTTCCCCCTCCTGATTCAGGGAGCCCCATCTGCCCTGAGGCCTCTCTGCCTCTGCTGACAACCGCGGCTGCTTGTTTCTGCTAAGATTGCAGCAGGGTGCTTCCATAGCAGCGATCTATAAAACACCATTTACAGCCATAACCAAACCACAAAAATCAATCCCCAACGCTTACTCCCATCAACAAACATGCTTAGGGCGCCTTCTGAGTGTGGAGCACAGTTTTTAGGTGTCATGGGGGATAAACGGATGAATAAAATAGGACTCTGTCCCAAGGGGGCTTCTAATCTCCCTAAGGAGACAAGATACCTAGAGATGAGATGATGAACCACGTGAGTAGAATTGTGCATGCCAAGTAGCAAAGGAAGGTTCTAGAACCTCGCTGCCCAGTGCAGCAGCCACATGTGGCTACTGAGCCCTTGAAAAGGAGCTGTGCACTCAAGCACTTTGCAGGATGAGAGATGCTGCGGTAGAAAACAATGTACAGGTCAGCTTAGAAGCAAAATGTAGAAAATAACTCCATTCAAAATGTTGATCATGTGGTAAAATTCTATTTTGGATAGATTAAGTATGTTGTTATTAAGATGAATTCCATCTGTTTCTTGAATATTTCTTTAAAATGTGGCTTCTGGGACGTTTAACGTTGTCTGTGTGGCCGCACCAGTCTGGCATTTGAGAGGATCCAGAGAGGAGCCATGGTCTGTGCTGTCAAAGCTGCAAAGGGTTCTGAAGAAACGAGCCAGCTAGTTAAGGGCCAGCAAAGGAGTAGGGAGGACATTTGAGAGATTCTCAGGAAGGAAGGAGGGCAGTTTCAGGAGACTGAATACCCCATCGACACACACTCACCAGCTCTGCCTTCCTCCATATATCTTTCAGAAGGACAGACCCAGAAACACCTGCAGCTTCCCTCCCATGATCCCTGATGGGAATCTGGCCAGAAATGGGGAGCTGTGTTTGGCTGCTAAGTACCAGTAAGTGAAGTCCCTAGCTTCAAGAGGGGGATTATTAAAAGGTGGCGTTCTAAACTGAGCATGACAGCACACCTGTAATCCTAGGGAGGCTGAAGCAGGAGTTCAGGAGGCCAGCTTGAGCGACACAGCAAGATCCTTTCTCAAAAACTAAACCAACAAAACCCATTGCTCCTACCTGGCCCTGGGCTTGGGTAAGGGCCATGGCAGGAAAGGAGAGAAAGCAGATTCTGATGCCCTTAGAAACAGGAGTCTGTTTGAGGCGAGGGAGGGATCCTTAGGGAACAGCATGACCCTGGAGGAGGAAGCCAGGCTCTACCCTAGCCAGACTAGGGTATGTTCTGTCCAGGACATCTAGCAGCTGGAATCCAATGTGATGTTTGCAGAAAAGCATCCAGCACTGCCTCCCGCTTCCCCCCAAGCCACACATAGATGCTGTAAACACTTGAGTACAAGGATTAGCTCCCCATGTGGTGTCTGGGACATTGTGAGCAACTCTTGGTCGCTGGGTTTGTATCTTGTTAAATTGATTTTTTTAACCCCCAGCACTTAGAACATGAGGCTTGGTACATATCCAGTGTTCAATACATATTGATGCATGGATAAATGAAGGATGGAAAGGGTGCCCCAGCGAACAGAGGATAGAGCTATTAAACCACAGATGCAGACTCTTGGAACAGGCTAACCACAGGATTAACCTGGGCTAGGTTTTTGGAGATGGCAGCATGAAGAGTTTGCACAGGCTAGACCCCACAGTGTCTGGGTCACAGGAGAATAGCTCATAGCATTCAACCAACTGATGAACCAGCCTGGCTCCATCTTAGGCTTAAAAACCATCTTACAATAAAGACAAACTAGGCTCCTTCCTATTCGTGATTAAACCTCTGTTTCTCAAGGATTGGGCTATGCCCTACCTGTAACCTTGACTACAAAGGGTTCTGTATTGCCTGTTCCAGGAATGACAATCATGTTTTTGTTTCAAAAAGTTAATAACCATCTTGCAAAGGTGCTTTGGTTTCAGAAAGAGTTGTTATGGCTACCTTGTAATGACTACCTGTTGCTATAACCACCTTGCAATCATGTCTTTGTTTCAGGAGGCGGTTATAACAAACTTGATAAGTTTATGTTATCCTTCTGTAACCCCACCCATTTTGTCCATCAAATCCCCCATTTGGAACCCCTCTACCCCTGAGTAAAAAACCTTATCTTCCTCACATCTAATGCTCAAACCCTGCCTTAGGGGGAGGTAGCTCATGTACACAAATTAAAAAGCTTGCTTTAATAATTTCCTGCTGTAATTAATTTGGCCATGATGAGTTGGGCCGGTGATCTTTCTCCTCCCATCATTGGGATTAACACAATGTATCTTTCCTTAAGACTCTGGACTCTGAGACAATGTGTCTAAGGTTTATTCCAGTGCTAAACCTTGCTTCCTAGTCTTTGATATTACTAAGTACTCTTTTTAGAAACCCCTAAGGTCTCCTTAAAAGGAAGGGTAATGTGAAGAATTCCAGGAGGATTGGATGAGCCTGGCGTGGGTGTGGGTAGTTTAATGGATTTCTGGACCAGTTCAGGAAGGGTGTCCCAAAGCCAGCAGGAAGACTGCAGTTCCCCATTATGAACACTGGAGGGCATCTGGACCATGGAATACCAGAGCTCCACCTCCCACATCTTTGGAAAACTGATTGAATTCAACAAACGTTTCAAAATCGTTACAATAATAATAGCTCCCGTGTGTTGAATATCCAATTCACTGCTGTATAAATATATACATATATTTTGTTTAATATTCACTACAATTGTGAATTGCTTAAGGAAAAACCTAGGCGTAAGGAAATCAATGCTCCTACCTAAGGCCACTTAGCTAAAATTAAAAATAAATAATAAAACAAACAAAAAAACAACATTTGGGAGAAAGGAGTTGAACCCCAGCCTGTAAGCACCAACAGTAAATAACAAATGAATGTAAGGAAGCTGGGACAGGGGCCCTCTGGATAGAGGCAAGGGTGCCACACAGTCTCATTCCAGAACAATTCACACATTCTGAAACCAGAAGATGGATTACTGACAGTTTGTACATTTCATACGGTAATGTTTCTGCTTCCTCCAGAAATGATGTTATTAAATAAATGAAGTGTCTCACCATCCATGGTATCTTAACACAGAAGAAAGAAAGACTGAGTGATACAAGGCAGGAAATGGTGTTTGCATTGGGCGCTTTTTAACAATTGCTCAAAAGAATCCAGACTATAATGAACATGTTGTTGTTTGGCAGTGCTGGGAAGGATACTCCAGGCCTTGGGGATGCTAGTCCAGCACTCTCCCACTCAGCCTTATCCCCAGCCCTTCAGTTAGTGCCCAAATAGAACTCCTCATGCACCCAGACTTGTCCATGGTGCCTGGCCTGAAGTTCTCAGCTACTCCTCATGGCCCTAAGCTAAGGGTCACAATGTGATGATCCCATTTACTGAAGATCCAGAGAGGGTCACACAGTAGGAGGAGCTGAGGTGACAGCCTCAGGTGGACTGTTTCCAGTCTGGGCTCCCAGAAGGGAAGAACTGGATGATCCGAGCTGCAGCTAGCCTTGAAGGAGAGAAGAGTTCCACGGTAGAAGAGCTCCTGCGTAATGGTGTCCCGGGCAGAAGACGGCAAGAGCAAGGCTTCGAGGTGGGCCATTCGAACAGGCTACCCTTGGCTCTATGAGGCCAGCGGTGGCTAGCAGAAACCTGCATAGACAAAATTGATCAGGGCCTCCTCAAGGCCACTTCCACATATACGGTCCCACGTAGGTAATACTTTAGCTCAGTGTATATTGGAAACGTTGCTAATTTGGGGTGGGAAGAAGAGGGGTTCAACTGAAGGGCCAGAATTGGAAAGTGGGGTTGCTTCTGTCCAGCTAAGAGCTGAGGCCTCCTTGGCTGGGGACCCTTCTCCAGTGACAGGCCATTTGGGAAGTGCAGTGTGTGCTCAGGAAATGGCCAGATTGGATTTCAGAGAAGATTAAAGGAGCTAAATCTGGACGGGGCTGGGGGAGGTGCCAGGAGAGAGAATTGCAAAGGGCCGGCAGCTGGGAGGCCCAGAGGAGTCGGCCTGGGACCTCTGCCTGGGACCTGTGGTGGGGGTGGGGATCCCAAGTCAGGCCGGAAGCCCTTTTGACCCCAATAAGGCTAGAATGCTGGGTCACCCTGTAGAGACATTCTACTTAAATGGAGTTAGGGTTGGGATGGGTCAGATACCCAGTTGAAAAGAGATGCTGGGCCAAGCTGAGAAGAGACGGGGAGAATAAATTAGGGTGTAAACCCGTACTGAGGTTTTTTGCCTGGAGCCCCTAGGCCCTGACTCCCGGGATTGTTCTGTGATGGCGCGGAGCTACGAAGAAAAGAAGTGGGATCCCCTCCCCCACTGGGCCCTCCTCTCCTTGCTACCCCTCCCCTATCCTGAGTGGCAGCACTGGCTGTGGCCGCTCCCAGTCCCAGGGGTAGGAGCTCAATGCTTCTTTCTATTCCGGTACCCAGGATGGGAGGGCAGAGGAGGGCGTGATTATCCGAGGCATGATGAGGAGGGGCGTCCCGGAGGACTCTGGGACCGTTGTGGGTACAGCTTCTGGGAGGAAAAACACTTCTTCCAGTGCCGTTGGGATGTTCGTGGGAAAGGAGCTTGTGGGGGCATCTCTGTCCCGGGGGAGCTGGGGAGCTGGGGAGCTGGGGGGCTGGGAATCCCAGCAGCTGGCAACAGGTCTCAGAGTCTCTTTCCAACTCTTGAGGTCTCAAGATCAAGCCTGGCTTCCAGCCCCTAGTCTTCAGGCAGCCTATCTAGAAGGGATGTGTGGACGAGGCCGGTGGGGGGCAGTCTGTGGCCAGGGTGCAACCAAGGGGAGTGTGTGGCACTGGCATTTGTGTGTGGGGGGGGGGTGGGTGGTGTCTAGCTCTTTTGCCCCACAGCTAGGAAACCTTCATCCCCCCCCCCGCCCCCCACTCCACCCCACACCCACATCCATCCAGAGGCCTCGGCTCCCTCCAGGAGGGCAGTGGGGCTGGAGAGAGAAGTAGCTTCGAATGTTGGGAAGCAAATGAACATGGGACTTTTTCCCATGGAAATCCCCTTATAGGGCTGAGTTAAAGAGAAAGGTTGAGGCTGAGGCTACCACGTCTGTCCGCTGTATGGCCCACGCAGAGAAAGGGCCAAATCTTCTTGGTGGTGGTGGAGGTAGTTGTTTTTTGTTTTGGTTTGGTTTTTGGGTTTGTTTTTTTTGTTTTTGTTTTTTTGTTTTTTGTTTTTTGGTGGTGGTGGTGGTGGTGGTGTGGGTTTTGTTTTGTTTTGCTGTGCAGCTTTAGGGAACATACCGCTCACCTCTCCAAGCTCTACTTGTCTGCTCTGTAAAAGGAAGACAGAAATGGCTGCTTCACACGGTTGTGAGGATTAGGCAGCTATCCACAGTACCCTGCCTGGTACATACAGAGTTGGTGCTCATGAGTGGCAGCTAGGTCTGACGAGAGGCAGCGTAGGCTGTGGGAGATCTGGAATCACAAGGCTGTGGCTGTGAATCTTGGCCTTGTGCCTCTGACCAGAAGTAACTGTTGTGCAGAGGGGTGCGATGTGGTAATGGCTGGCCCTTACTGAGAGACCACTGTGATGAATGGTTTAGTTTCTGGTCTTGTTTCCTCGATGCAAGGTGCTCTTATCCTTTCACCGATGGAGAAACTGAGGCCCAGCAGTACTGGGGGTTGAACGTAGAACCTCATGTGTGCTAGTGCTCGACCACCGTGCTACAGCCCGGTTGGTCTCCAGTTCACTGTGTATCCCAGGTTGGCCTGGACCTCTGGTGCCCCTGCCTACCTACACCTTCTGAGTTCTGGGATTATAAGAGTGTGCCATATCCTTCGTTCTTTTCTTTTTTTTCTTTTTTCTTTTCTTTCTTTTTTTGTTTTGTTTTTGTTTTTTGAGACAGGGTTTCTCTGAGTAGTCCCTGGAACTCACTCTGTAGTCCAGTCTGGCCTCAAATTTAGAAATCCTCCTGTCACTGCCTCCTGAGTGCTGGGACTAAAGGCATGGGCCACCACTGCCTGGCTTACATTCTTTTTTTCTTTTAAATTATATTTTAAAAACTTTTATTTTGTTTGCACGTGTGTGGATATGCACATGTACCATGGCTCATGTGTGGAGGTCAGAGGACAATGTGTGGGAATTTTCTCCTTCCATTATGTGGATCCCAAGGATTGAACTCAGGCCATCAGGAATGACAGGAGTCACCTTTATTTGCTGAGCCATGTGGCTGGCTCAGCTGAGGCTCAGAGGGGTGAACAAACTCACTCCAGAGAGATCCATCTGGGATCTGATTCCAGGCAGGATCTACCTGCTTGTCCCCAGTTCTTTCTCTTGCTCAGACCTCTGTGGAGTCGAGTAAAACTGGAGCCATTGTGTTACTATTACTCAATGGCTTTAAGAAGATGGGAGAGTAAAGGCTAGGTGAGCTCTAATAACATACAACAAGTCAGGTGTGGTGTACAGGCCTGTAAGCACAGCACTTGAGAGGCTACATAGCAAGACCCTGTCTGGGTGTGCTCTGAAATTTCAGACCCAGTTTCAGTGGGAACCTGGATAGTTCAGAGAATAGGAACCCACCCACCAACAAGCGCAGCCTGGGGTACTGTTGTGTGTTGCGGTCTGAAGTGTCAGAGAAGGCCCTAGGGCCTGAGTGGACCCCCAAGATGACCATGACTCTGTTGGCTGTAGGAAGAGCAGGGTGATCCTGCAGAGCTATAAATAGCAGCTGTACGTAGTGGCCCTGTCATGGCCAGCCACTCAGGCCCTGTTTGAAGCACCCACAGCCTCAGAGGGCTGGAGGAAACCTGGAAAGGGCCCAGCACAGCAGGAATATGACCAAACTAGAGGGGCTGGAACCAAAAAGGCCTATGAGGAAAGATGAAAGGAATGGGGATGAGTCAGAGAGAGAAGCAAGCGCCGCAGAGTGATGATGACCCAGGATCCCGGCCGGAGGCCTGAAGCCACCGGTCTGTAGCTACTCGAAGAGAAGGGCAAGCCGGGTTTACCTTGCTTTAGTCACAAGAATTGGCTCTGGTGGTGACTGAAGGGCCCTGCACTGTCCAAGCCTGTTGACCCCTCCTTTCTGCAGCTCTCAACACCTGATGCTGTGCCTGGGGTGGTGGTACACACCTTCAATCCCAGTACTTGGGACACAGAGGCAGGCAAATCTTTGTGAGTTCAAAGCCAGCCTGGTCTAAGTAAAGAGTTCCAGGCCACCCAGAGCTGCACAGTGAGATCCTGTCTGAAATAAAAACAGTAGCAAAGACACAAACCACAAGCAAATAAACAAACAACAAAACCAAACCTGATTCCAAGGCTGGCCAAAGAGTGGGAACTCCTTTTCTCCTTGACAGCTCTGCCTCATCGTCCCTAGGGCAAGCTCAGGGCTGGTCAGGGCTAAGAGGGTAATAATGAACAGAAAGGTTCAGGAGTAAACCCTATAGTCTGCTGGGACTGGAGACTAGGAGGGATACAGTGGGGAAACTGAGGTTCAGAGAACCCAGGGTCTGTATTTGCTGTGGGGACAGCCAGTGACTTTGAGGCTGAGACAGTAAGAAACCTGGAAGAAGGGAGAAAGGAACCAGGGTGGAGAGATGGTAGTACCATAGAAGGTTGGCAGAATAGGCATGTCAGCATGTGGTGGCTAAGGTCTCTTTGTATACCTGTGATCTGGTTCCTCTTAATGAGGAGTTTGGGGTGCACACAGACTCCAGGCCAGACTGCTCAAAGTGGCTCTGAAAAGTCAGTGAGAAATTAACTTCTGGATCAGCTGTATGGCTTAGTAAGTAAAGGCCCTTGACGTTAAACCTGGTGACCTGAGTTCAATCCCCAGTGCCCACATAGTGGAAAGACAGAACTGACGGGACAATTGTCCTCTGGCTTCCGTATACATGATGTAGCATGACTCCCTCCTAGTAAACAAAACAAACCAATAAACAAATGCTTTAAAAATTAAAATCAAGCCAGGCGTGGCGTCGAAGGCCTTTAACCCCACACTCGGGAGGCAGAGGCAGATAGATCTCCGTGAGTTCGAGGCTAGCCTGGTCTACAGAGTGAGTTCCTGAACAGTCAGGGCTCCACAGAGAAACCCTGTCTTGGAATTCTGGATCCTCCTGTCTCAGCCTCCCAGGCACTAGAATTACAAGCCCCCTCCCACAACCCACCCCCAGCCCTTCCTTTTTTTTTTTTTTTTTTTTTTTTTTTTTTTTTCTTCTTAAGCCTTCCGCACTGACCTCAACCTTCATGACATTGGCTTCCATTACCACCTGAATTTTGTGGCGCTGACATAGTCCTTAAGGCATCATCACCCTGAGGCCAGGCCTCAACCTCCTCCACCCCACCCCCCTTCATTCTTTCCCTCCTACCCTCATGGACACAGACGTCCTATTTGGTAAAAGCTGGGGTGGGAGGAGGTGAGATTAGCCCCAGACGTCTCCTACTTTGGCAGAAAACCCAAAGGACTCGATGTCTGTAAAAGGAGTGTGTGTGTGAGGGGGGTCTGGAGCAGGGCTGAGGTGAGGATTGGGGATGAGGAGCCAGTGGAAGAAGAGATTTTTTTGCAGGGGATGGGGGCAGGGGCAGGAACAGGAGGTGGAGATATTTGAGAACAAGAGGATGTGTTTGGGAGGTCTTAAGCCAATCAGAGGAGAAGCGGGGCAGAGGGTGGGTTTTTGTGACTGAGTCATTCCCCCTCCTCAATGCAGCGAGCAGAGATGAGTTTCAGGGAGAATCCTATCCCTGACGCCATTCTGGCTGGGCCCCCCAGCTGCAGCCCCGCCCCGAGGGTTTCAGGAAGAAACAATCGCCTCTGGACATTCCTTCCCTTTTACAGTCACTCAGGAGCCTGCGCTGGTGAAGGCTTAGGAGCCACAAGTGAGGGGAAGCTGAATGGGGGCGGCAAGGGAAGGGCCTCTCCGCAGGAGGGGTCCGGAGACAACCTTCCCTCTGCTGCCCAGAGACTCAACCTATCCAAAACGAACACCGTTCCCACCCAAACAAGACCTGGCTGGGTCCCCCTCTCACAAAGGTCATGCCAAGGTCAGAGAGGACATGGCGCTTGTGGGATGGCACAGATGACTGCAGGTTGGACCCCCGGGATGAGCACCCATCTTGACCTCCCGTGGGAACTCTACGCTGGGCCCCGTGTTTGCCTCTAGCCATTTTCCCTATCAAGTGCTGTAGTGCTGACAAGGATATAACCCCCCAGAGTTCACCAGCTCCCCGGGGTTACCAGGACCCTCTCGAAGGATGGCTGACCGGAAACAGAGGGGGTTGGGCCCTGGGGAAAGGAGCAAGCGTGAATGTGTGAGCGTTGGTCCAGTTTGCATACGGTTCGTTGGTCCTGTGCTGGAAGTGTGACCCCCGTATTGATTTTAAGTGGTAGGCTAAAACCAGAGGAGGGCTGTAAGTGACCTTAGGTTGTGGAATCCGTAAGAGGCATAAATTGGGCATGGGAGCTCATGTCTGTAATCCCAGCACTTGGGAAGTGGAGGCAGAAAGATCAGAGTTCAAGGATATCCTCTGCTACACAGCAAGTTTGAGGCCAGCCTCGGCTACATGAGACCCTGTCTTAAATAAAACATAAACTAGGTTGGCGAGATAAGTCAAGGCACCTTTCATCAAGAGTGATGACCTGAGTTTATTTAATCCCCAGGCCCCACGAGGTGAAAGAACGGAATCCTGCAAATTGTCTAAGATCTCTCTACATGTGCACTGTCTTGACCTCCCATGATCCTGAATGGAGTGTCACACACACGTGCTCACGAGAGAGGTGAGGCGTAGTTGGAGGCGGGTAGGTCAGAGGGTGCATGGCTACTCTTTGGAAGTATTAATATAGAGACTGGAGAGATGACTCAGTGGTTAAAGGCACTTGTGCGCTCTTGCAGAGGACCTGGGTTAAATCCCCAGCATCCACATGCAGGCTCACAATCATCTGTAACTCTAATCCCAGGGGATCTAACACCCCTGTCTAGCCTCCAGAGGCAGCAGGTACAGACATGCATACAGATAAAACCATACATATATATGTATATATATAATATATATTATTAAAATAGTTCTCAAGAAATTCCAATCAGCTCTCTGCAAGAGTAAGTTATAAAAAAATGGCATGACTCCTGAATCACTCTCAGGCTTCTTGC
>CABHPH010131654.1:0-24308 GCA_902168325.1 Peromyscus nudipes | reverse complement strand
ATACACAAAATGGAAATAAAGAGCCAGAAAACCTAAATAAAATACAAAAGGAACTCTGAAGCCAGTGAAATATAATCAGTGAAATAGAAATCCACTAGAAGGACTCAAAAGCAGGTCTGAGGAGGCAGCTGAGCTGGGGGAACAGAAAGAAACCAGGAATAAAGCAACACAGAGCCAAGGGGCCTCTGGGCTGCCACCACCATGACTGACATGGACACGGAGTTCTGGGAAGAAGAAGAAACGGCATGAGCACGTGAAGAAGAAGCATGACTAGAATGTCACAAACTTGACAGAAGGCACAAATAGAAAACTCAAAGAAAGAAGCGAGTTCAACTTTAAGATAGACCTGAAGAGAGCCACATCAAGGCCCACTATACCCAAACTCCTGAAAAAACAAGGAGGAACTTGAAAAGTCACAAGGGAAACAACTCATCCATCATACCCAAGGGCTCCTCAGTAGGATGATCAGCAGATTCCTCATCAGTCTCTGATCCACTGTTGAGAATTTTTACATGAGTGTTTATAAGAACACTGGGCTCTAATTTGTTTGTGCTCTGTCTGGCTTTACTACTGGGTCACAGAATTTAGTGAAATACAGACAATAGTTTTAGAGGCTGCAAGTTGAGACGAATGGGAAACTACTGCTTCATGAGAAGAGAGTTTCAGTTTTGCAAGATGAAGAGTTATAGAGATAGTTATAGCTGTATTGTTAGGAGTCTATTTAATACCAGTGAACTGTACACTTAATAATAACTAAATCACATTGTTGTTATATTTTACTCTAACACAAAAATGGAAGAAAAATTTTTCCTATTTTATTGGTTTAACTTTTAAAACATGTGGTAAAACATCTAACATAAAATTAGCAATTTTAGAATATCATAGGGTCTAGGAACTTGCCTCAGGAGCACAAGAACCCAGGGGATAGGCAGGGCTGGTAATAACTGGTGAGAGGTGGGATGGTAACAAGACACCTAACCAGGTCTGATTCTGTTTCCCTCGGAAAATCATGGTGCTTTCAGAGAATGCTTGGCTAAGTTTTATGTATCACTTGTGCTTTTCTTACTAAAGGAGGGTTCACAAAAAAAGATAAGCAAGACAAATTGAGGATAATTTTGCCTGAAAGTAAGAAGAAATGTTAACAGTTAATCTAAATGACAGTTCTAAATTTGAGCTAATTGTGATAAAGATGAAGACAACATTGTATTGCATAAAATTATCTCAAAGCACTCATACTTTCTTTGAGGTCACTAGACACAGGCAGTAAGGTTAATAATTTATCTACCATGAATTATCACCTATTTGTGCCAGTCCTAAGAAATAATAAAGTAAGTCATGGAGCTGGACAGATGGCTCAGTGGTTAAAAGCACTTGCTGCTCTTGCAGAGGACTTGGGTTCAATTCTCAGCACCAACATGGTGATTCACATCCATCTGTAACTGCAGTTCCAGGGGATCTGACGCCCTCTTCTGGCCTCTGAGGGCACAAGGCACGGACATGGTGCACAGAAATATATGCAGGCAAAATTCCCACAAACATTAAAAAATACATAAAAACTCAGAACCATCCAGACATCTCCCACAGATAACAACTATCCCACGACAACTATTTCATTCAGAACCAGCACGACCACTCCTGTCCATGTGCACAGGATAAACGTCCTCTTTCAATTGTGTACTTTAAACTTTTCAGAACATCTCAGTTCTCTACTACTATAAATTTGCATACTACTATAAATTTGCATATCCATTTTCCTAGCAAGTTACTAATCTTTTTCATAAAAAATAACAATTCTTTGACCCAGAAGTGTGAAGCTGTTTTGAATATTCTGTATTTAGAAATACCTTTCCAGGTTGTTCACTGATTTTTAGCTTACATAAGCTCCTAATTTTTTAAATACACCAGGGAAAAAAAGCAATGGATTTTTTTTTTCCAATTTCTAACCAAATAGTTGTGCTTATCTAATCACAATTTATTTGGTGTAAAACACAGCTGGAAAGGTATCCTTCAGAAAACTGATACCTAGCAAGCAATATGCAAACTATTAAATACAACTAGCTAATGTTTTCTTTATTTGTACCCAAGATACCATATGTAATAAAAAGAGCTAAGTGTCTGAAGCAAGCTTCACTTCTTCCGCAAATTAGGTTGCTTGAAACGTTAAAGGTCTTCAAGCTTAGTTATTCACCAACTCCTTTTCTCATTACCAGGAGAGAAAATGCATTCTTTTAAAAAGAAGCGCTCATCTGTGGAAACTTTCTAATTAACTTGGTGCAAAGCATGTGCAAGATGGCAGTTTTCTACACTGCTTCAGCATTTTAATTGGCAGAAAATGCTTAGCAGCCTCTTCACGACCCCCCTTGGTAATTAAGCGAGGGTCAACTCTATGACTAAATGAGCCAATCTTGTGAAACAAATGATTTCTACCATGCACACTATTCAGGGTATTTGGTTTACAGCAGTCTTTGAACAAAGTTAATGAGGTAGTAGTTGAGTCACTATGGGAGATATATATAAAACAAGTTAACCTTTCTTAATGGTGCAGCAGTCATTAAAAATAATTACTAGCAGGGCATTCTCTCTAACAATTATTAACATCTATCAGAACATAATTAATTCAAGCTGCATTTCTGACAATGCTAAAAACCACCTGCAAACAACTAATCAATATTCACTAGTTGTAACATATTTGTTTTCAAAACAAGCACAATTTCCTCTAAGGCTTTTGAATTAAACAAGCTGTTACCTTCTAATATTACTAGCTGCATACCTGTCAACAGCTTTATTTCAATATATGGATTATGGCAATATTACATTATAGACAACACTAATTAAAAGTCCTAATTCACCACTGGCATGAAAACAAAGAACTGGAATTTTTTTTTAGAATCCTTCAAAATGAAAACACTACTGGTTTTACTTCAAATGAAACAATCTTGTTAGGTTCCATTTCTCCCTATAAGAAAAAGTACATTTTAATTCCAATTAAGCTTAATCTCGAATTCCCTTTTTGTGGCAGTTAAGAGAGATGGTCTCTCATCTACAAAGAACAATATGCATGAAGTCAAGAAAGAGGGCAAATTAATTAACTTCAATGTTAATTTTCAATAAATATCTTCCTGGAATACAACAGAGAACTTCCAGACTAATATTAAACAATTTATTTGTTAAATCAACATGAATGCTTGTTTCTTATCCAAAGCTCTATTTACTATGTGTAGAGAGGAGACTTCTAGTCACTACCTTTAAGTAACTGAGGCCAAACAAAAACATTTATCTAAATTGCACACCTTTAATCCCAGCACACAGGAGGCAGAGGCAGGTGGGTCTCTGAGTTCAATGCCACCCTGGTCTACAAAGTGAGTTCCAGGACAGCCAGGGCTACACAGAGAAACCCTGTCTTGAAGAAAAAAAAAAAGATCCTCCCAAATCTCTGCTATTAGGGACACATGTAGATGTGTCAACAGGGAACTTGGGTAAGCTGCTGCTGAATGGTAAATTAGCACAAAATGTCTAATGTCTGAGCTGAAACTCTGAATTCAGAGACACAGAAGGCAGAGAAGAATGGAAGAAAAGTGACATCATCAGCTGTGTGCTAAGCTTATTAAGTTGAGAAAAGAGAAATGTGAGAGACTGGGATGCAAGAGTAGGGAGTAAGTGGGAGGTACAGCCTACGGATCAGCAAAGCAGGGGACTCTAACCTTGACACCATCGGGCGCGGGACAGTGTGCATGAGAAAAAGGAAATGTACTGGGGATGGGATGCAAAGTGTTAACTAGTGTAAAGATATGGCAAACATCATGGAGGGAATGCAGGATTCAGCTAAATCCAGAAGGTAATGGTACAGGGATGAGCTGCCCACAATTTCTATCAGACAACCCTCAACGTTTGTGGGCTGTCACTAATTAAGTCTGCAAATCGTGGGCAAGTTACTGAACTTCTCTCTGCCTTAGATTCTACCTAAAAAGAAAACAAAACCACACATGAAAAATTAAAACTAAAGAATCAATCACAAAATTTGTCTCTCCGAAATATTGCTGAAATTTAGCGGGAAATAAAAAGCATATAAAACATTTGGCATATAAATACCAAAATGTCTTAATTATGCAGGTTGAACCCTAGCACCACTACCTACTACCTGACATGCTGCCTTCTAAGACTGCTGGGAGGAGTCAATGAGTTGAGTCTAGAAGACTGCCTGCAATATATGTTTACGAAGTAAATAAACTAAATCATTAATGTAATGTTGAAAACAAACAACTTCTATGCCGGAGGATCTCACATGTTAGAAAATAAATCGAGATTAAGTGCCAGAAATGCCTTGCAAGGGGTAAGAACACAGGCAAGAAGGTAATGAAGCTATTTAACAATCAAACAAACAAGATGAATATAAGCAAAAGTTGTAATAGAGCGCCTGGAGTTAGAAAATGTCTACAATTAGACTCCTGATTATATAAAAGAAAAGGGGGAAAGAAGATTGTTAGAGGGAAATAAGTTCTAGATTCTATTAAAAGAATGATGGTGGATTCCAGATCTTGAGAGTTACAAGCTGTCAGGTAGCAGAGTTTTCAATGCTAGGAGGGAAGTCCTGTGACCATCACAGGGGAGCTATCCGGCCACCTGGATATGATGGGAAAACAACCAACCAGCCTAGGAGCAGTCTGCAAACAGTATTGGTTTCATCCCTTCAGAACCTAGAGGAAGTAACCAGGAGGAAGTTGATATACCAACTATGTGGCATGTCAGAGACATTCCCATTGTTTAGCTTCTAGTTTCCCATTTTACTTCTTTAAAATCCAATCACCTTTGCTTTCATGAAGCCCTACTCCTGCAAAAGATTAAATAATTATAACATAAAATAACTTTAGAGGTCCCATGATGTATAGGTGCTTGTCAAAAAGATTTCTATTTCCTTTCTAATCTTGTTCTTCTCTGTCCACAGAAGATACTCCTCTATACGGCCAGGCCAGAAGAATAAAAATAAAAACATAATCAGCCTCTTCTCTCCCCCAATATTTTATATGCACATCTAAATCTGATTAGAACATTAAATCTGACACTAAAATGAAACCAACCATTTAGTGTTTATTTTTAACTGACCTGTAATTTAAGTGACAGATAAGTATTATCTCAAGGAAGAAAGAAAAGTCTCTTACCTGATGCACCTATATTTGCCTTATCTTCAGGAACCAGAGTTTTATCCTTATTTAAATCTTCAACTAAAAGTTTGTCAAAATGCTCAATACAAAGTCTGCTGTCGATCTGATACAGCAATGCAGGGCAAAGGTACGTAAACAGATCAGGTGAGACGGGAGAGTCGGCACCAAGACCATGGTGTTTTAACAACTGAGTGACGTTCAAACACTGCGAGGGAATGGATAAAACAAATTGAATATAAGCAGGTTTTAAGACTATTATGCAGAAAATAAACTATTGTACAATTAAGACATTCTAAATATCACTTGAAAATAATTGTGATACAGATCCCTAAGAATCATCCTTTCCACAGGAATTTATGTAAAGATTTAAAATAGGAACATATTCTACTAGATTACTCAAGACTTTCTAGAGATCCTAGTCATTTTTCTAGTCCAACACATGAAAGATAATTATTCAGCCATGTCCCCAAAGATTCGTATAGAATCAGAAGGGCTCTTCCTTACCAAACTGCAGTATCAGTGACTCAAAAATCCATCAACACAGACATTTTTTCCTGCCAAAGGCATTCCAGAGAATGTTATATTGAATGCTGGGGCACACTTTAGCTCAATGGGTTTGATCATCACAACAACAAAATAGTAACAGCAATCCATTAAAACACACACACACACACACACACACACACACACACACACAAACACACACACACACACACACACAAAAACCAAAAAAAAACAAAAACAAAAACAACAACAACAAAAAAACCAGACAACCACCAGTCTAGTCCGATGTGCTGATGTGCACTAGAGGGAAACAAAGATGAAAAAGAGCAGCAACTGGGGATGTCCCTCACTGCCAGGTCTTAGGTTTAATCTCAGTACAAAGAAAAAAAGAGATTTATCCACTGACATTTTAAAAACAAAGCAGAAAGCAATTACACAAGTCTGGATCTATCATAAAGTAAAATGAATGTCTTATATTAAGGTAAGGAACTGGACCCTCCCTTTCCCTCTTCTGTCTACCCAGTCTGGCTGCACACTTCTTCACTGACCTACTGTCCAAGTACTTCATCTTTTTAATAGCTCAAAACAACCACGACACACAAAATCAAAACCTACTCTCAGGTCTTAGTAACTGTGAGGTACTAGCCTACTCAATGCCCAAAACATTTTCAAAATACCAGGGTTTCAGGTCATCAGATCTGTGAACACAACAGCATGGAGACCTCTTGGGTCTGATATACACAGTAAATATGAGAATACTACATGTTATCATCTAGGGAAGGCACTGAGGCCTTATCCATAATAATAAATGTACACTTTAAAATCTCGTTAAAATTTTAATACATTTTATTGTAAAAACTGCTGTTTATAACTGCTGGAAACAAGTGTCTGCTGATGTAGCCAGGAAAGAACTACAATCAATCTACTCAGATGCACATTAATCTCAAAAGTAGTGACATCAACAGAACAGGCCAACTCCCCTCATCTGATGGTGCTGCTTACCATTTATATAAACATATAAAGTCAACAAACTTCTCTAAATTTTAATGAGATTGCTGGAAATCAGAATAAAAAGTAGTATTGGTATACATATAACAAAAAAAAGTACACTTTAAAAAAACAAGGAGGGCCGGGCGTTGGTGGCGCACGCCTTTAATCCCAGCACTCGGGAGGCAGAGGCAGGCCGATCTCTGTGAGTTCGAGGCCAGCCTGGGCTACCAAGTGAGCTCCAGGAAAGGCGCAAAGCTACACAGAGAAACCCTGTCTCGAAAAACCAAAAAAAAAAAAAAAAAAAAAAAAACAAGGAGGAAACGATCAAAAGCAAAAAGCCTCCCAAAGCCTGAAGATTTGGGAGAAAAAACAAGACCATTCCAGTAGTACTGGGATTTTCCATTACATATTTTTAGATTCACACGGGTCTGTGAAGCGCCTCAGTAAAGACTGGTATCACAATAGGTCCTATCATAAAGAAAAGAGAGAGAAGCAGCCCAATGCATGCACAGAAACTCAGAAGCTAAAACACTGGCAACCATTAATTTATTTCAATAAATTAATAATTATGCAAGATAAACTGTTCTACCTACTTCCCGAAAACTCAGGTTGAACAAGAGCAAACATGTTTTAATTTTCAAATATTTAAAAAGCAATCATAGTACTTACAGTGACAACTGTTACTAGAGAGTCAGAATTCATGAAACAACTTAGTAAAATGAACTAAAGAATATATTTTCAAATAACACTTAAATATTTAGACTTGAGGTATCCAAATTTGAGAACAAATGAAACTGTGTTTAAAAATTTCCAACACTGACTTTGATTCCTTAATGCTGAGAACTGTTATCTGATGTTCCACAAGTGTACATATGTAACTACTCCTTATCCTAACCTAAACTGTTCCACAACTACCAAGTAGCCACCAGACACCACTGTGTATTTTATACCTACTTCATGTTGGCGGTCGTCTTCATTATGGTCTTTGTGGCTAGGCGTGGAATAAATTGCACTTTTTTTAACATGTGGTGCCTCTCGTTTTCTAGTGTGTCGAAGTTCACCTTCATTATTAGGATCAAGATCTTGGTGTCCGTGACCAAGATCATGACCATCGTGCTCTGGAAGATGTACATGGGGATGACCTGGGCTATGTACACGGTCAAGTTTGTGAACCCGATTGTGCTCATATTGTTCACTGTGATCATGGTTGGGGAGGAAGCCTGGTGTGTTAACCTCAGAGTTTTCTTTTTTTCTCTTCCCCTTTTCCTTCCTCCTGACCTTCAATGACTTAACTTCAGATTGTTCTTGTGTTTTATTGGTCTCTGTCGAAGGCCCGTGACCAGGCTCCCCATGCTCACTGTGAGTGATAGAATCATTATGGGCACGCCGAGTCGTGTTATGATCTAGGTGATGATGTAGACGATGGCGATGATGTAAACGACGATTGTGGTCATGCAGGTGTTTATCATCAGATTTGATGGGTACTTCAGCTGCCTCTTTTTCTGGATCACATTTGTGGTTTCTTTTTGATGTTAGACTGGTAGTGGTGTGGTTTTCTGGATTTAAGTGATTGTGGAAATGCTGGTGGTTGTGTGAATGAAAATGCTTTCCCTCTTGAACTGCCAGAATGTCTAAGTGAGAAACATGATCATGGCCAAGGTCCTCATGATTAATCTCAACGACTTTGATCTCTCCAAGGCCCAAGTTTGTTAAAAGTTTCTCCAGACCAAAAAAGGATAGCCTTCCATTTTCACCGTAGCGGTCAAAGAGTTTCTCGATATAGTACTTCTTTTCGTTTTCAGCATCCTGCACTGAAAATTTGCTCGACTCCGACTCTGTCATCCCACGATGGTGTCTGTGGAGCTCCTCAGGGCCATGGTCATGATCTTCATGGCAGTGGTTGCAGTGATGGAAAATGAATGTCAGCAAACAAATGAGGCAGAATTTCGTGTGTATATGCACCTTCATTTCTATTTCTCCTAAAGGGATGTAAAAAGACAGGGTTAGTTCATACCTGGGTACAGTCAAGACAATAACATTCCTTTACATTTGCCAACCCTTAGACAAGTATTTCATCCGGCTTCCTTCACGACTACGGTCACTCTTTGCTTCAATATCCTCTGAAAAGCAGCCCCTTTTATTGAATTGGGTTAGTGAACAGCCCTTCTTAATTAATACAAACTTCTCAAGACACAGGACTGTTTTGACTGCTTTGAAAACACCAAACTCTATATACAATTTTACTGTTGACTTACTTTCAATCTGGTCCCTTAAAAATAAAAGTAAAATAGAGTTTGCTGGTTCTTTTAAACTGAGGTCCTGGTTAGGACAGCAATATAGAAAGACATAAGATAACTGAAATGGGTGGCTAGAAAGATGGCTTAACAGTTAGATTACATACATACATATACATATACATCATATACATACATATACATATACACATACACATACATATACATATAATGCTTTTGCAGAGGACCCAGGTCAGTTCCCAGCTATGGTATCAGGCAGCTTACAACCAGATATAACTTCAGCTCCAGAGAAATCTAATGGCTTCTTCTGGCCTCCATGAGAAACTGAACACAAACAAATATCCCCACAGAGACAGGCACACATAATAAATCTTTTAAAAAATTCTCATTACTTACAAATGCTTAGAATTGGATACAATAAAAATCCAAGAGTAAGTAATTTTCTACAATTGCTTGATATAAGAATAATAACTTAAAATCAAATGTATTTTTTGTTTGTTTGTTTTTGTTTCTGTTTCTTGAGACAGGGTTTCTCTGTGCAGTCTTGGCTGTCCTGAAACTCACTCTATAGCCCAGGCTGGCCTGGAATTCAGAGATCCGCCTGCCTCTGCCTCCTGCGAATGCTGGGACTACAGGCATTCGCCACCACCGCCTGGCCAAACGTATTTCTATATAGCACAAAAACTAGAGCATCTAACTAGTAACCAATACCTTTACTAAGAGCAAACAAATAGCTAGAAATAAACTTAACAAATGATGGCTAAGGCCTTTACATAGAAAAGGGTCACACATTATTGAACAAAATTGAAGACTTAAGTAAATAGATGCCTATACTATGTTTATGAATAGACAAAGTATTTATCCAATACAATCTCAATCAAAATCCTAGAAGTTATTTTGTGAAAAGCAATGAGCTATATTTCATATTCCTGTGAAAACAGACGGGTCAAGAATGGCCATCACAAGATTGAGGGAGAAAACAAACAAGAATATGTGTGTTCTTAGTTCTTAGAGACAGTGTGGTATTTGGTGCAAAAAATAGACCAAAGGAGGGTCAACTAGATGGTTTGGTGGATAAATGTGCTTGCTGCCAAGCTCAACAACCTGAGTTAGATCCCTGGAATCCACATTCTTGAAAGTTTATCCTCTGACCTCCAGAGGCATGTCGTGGCATTTGTGTACACACACACACACACATACACACACACACACACACACACACACACATACACAGAGAGAGAGAGAGAGAGAGACAGACAGACAGACAGACAGACAGACACAGAGAAAGAAACACAGAGATTAAAAATGTAAAAATGAAGAAAAAGAGTATGCCAAAGGAATAAATTCTTGATGTTAGTCAATACAGTAGCCACCAGCCAAATGTGGGTACTCAAATCTAGTGAATTAAATTGGAATTTAAAAATCAGCTTCTCAGTTATCAGAGCCACATTTAAAATGTTGTCCCTCCACATGCAGCTGAGGGCCATGGACTTAGACAGGGTAGACACAAAACACAATCATCACGACGGTAAGTTCTACCCAACAGCACACTTCTGGAGTCTAGAAATGTAGTGTGAGCGGTTCTGTTATTTTGAACTTTTCTAGAATAAACATGTGAAACTAATTTCCTATTACATTCTAGCTAATTCACATCTGAAATTTGTTAACTTTACATCCTGTTTAATACCATGTATTGGAACTGATGCATGTATTTTACATCAATATGATGTACAGCACAACTTAATTCAGACTAACCATATTTCAAGTGACTACTGACCACTGTTACTACAAAGTGCAGATCTCCAAAAGTTACTTGAGAAACTAAGAACTTCAAGACAGGAGGCAGAAAACCCTGAAAAAGGAAAACTAGTGTCATTTACTTCAATTAAAATTAAGGATTTCCATTCAAAAGGTATCTCTGAAAAAGAAAAAGGAAAAAAAAAACAAAGAAGCAAGTCATAAATATGGTGGTAGGGATGGATCTGAGAGGAACTTGGGAAGGGGGTGAATATGATCAAAATGCATTGTATGAAATTCTCAAAGAGTTAATAAAACTATTATTTTTAAAAAAGCAACTCACGGACGGGAGAAGATGATTACCATGAGCAGATGGGAGCAGAAAGATATATACTATGTCGTTTACAGGTGATTTAAAACCCAACAAAACACAACACAAAACAAAAAACCTTTCCCTTTTAGGACTAACACGTGTAGCCAGACCCAGTAGGGAGGATTACGCTTTGGAGCAGTTCTCTTCTGTGGAAGGGAAGAGGAGAGTCAGCGGTGAGAAGGATTCGTATTCAACCACTTCATCACACTTTCTTTCTTTCAGAAAAAAGGATGAGCGAAAATGAGCTGAAGCAATCGGACAGACAGTTAACATCTGTTAACAGGGTAACTAACGGGATGCAAGCATTCCCTGTTTTCCTGACACCACACACCTGCACGGTGGTTGAGAAGCCGGGTGGTTGTGGGAACGGCAGCAGCAGCACCAAGATCGTCTTAGAGTTAGGACACCCTAGTTACGGAGTTATTACACCCTACTCAGACCTGCCACGTCAGAGTCTTGGGTTACGGTCATACAACATTTTAATCTAGCTTTCCTACTGAGTCTGATATAAACTAGTGAAAGTTTGAGGTCTAAAAATTTATACCAATAAATTATCAAGTACCCCTCGCTAGATACTACAGTCAACTGAAGGTTACAATTATCTGAATATATTAAGTTGAATTATATGTGACATGGGCTAAGGAATTTTACAATCTACAAATTTTATTTAATTGCAAAGCTACACTGAGTTTTGATTTTTAATCCAAACATTTCAATTTCTTATCTAGTCTCATTAATAGTCACCACTGAAAAATATTAAAATGGTGATGTGGCTAGAAGCTCCAGACCACCAAGAAGCTGGAAATCCCGCGAAGGCAGGAAAAGGAAATGCAGTAAAGGCTTCCCCTTAACGTTTTCAGAGTCTGTGTCTGTGGTCGCCTGGTTTCAGACTTGTTTAACCTTCGGGATGCAGGACAATAACAAATCGCTGATTAAACCACGAGATTGAGGACTGCGTCACACCGACGGTGTAGGAAAGTCACACACTGCAGACACTGTAGGATTGACGGGAAGGAGCTGACAACTCTGGGTGTCCGACCACCTCCATCCACAAGACAGTAACCAACGGCGGGTTAAAGGGAATGTCGCGTTTTAGAATCAAAGTAAAATCTTTCATGAAAAGGAGGGGCCGTGTCCTGGCAGAAGATGCTGGCTTCTCAAATACAACAGGAAGAGCAGCAGAGGTGTGTGTGGTAGGGAGCATGCTAATCAAAGCCACAAGCTCCCTGGCCTGGCTTTCCAAAATAAAAAAATAAAAAATGAATTGAAATTTTAAAAATCCTTCTGTTTTTTTTCACATAGGCTTTTTCCCCCCAGCTAGACATTTTAATGGTCAAATCAGAGAAGTCTGAGGAAACAGTCAGTAAAGCCCACTGCAGACACTAATTACTTTTATTAGTAACTGTGAGGGCTTTTGTCTCTATTTTATAAACATTGAAATGTTCAAAAAAATAAAGCAGACACAAACTGTTTGGCCTAGACAGAGCGTATTCATTTTACTTGTACACTAATGAAAATGAAAGGCATGGATGAGTCCAGCCAATCACTAAGCAAAGTAAGACTCCCACTCATCTCTGTCTCTGCCTTAACACTTCTGCAGGGACCTCAGGTTTCCTCGGAGATGCTAGTGTGAGCCGATGTCTCAGTTATCCATTCATCTGATACACAAATGTCACAAGGTTTCTTCAATGTCCATTATCTCACTGCTCAATAACCAGAAACCAGTAAATGTAGATTAGAAAATATCTAATAAATTATGCTACGAAACAGAAAACCTAGAAATAGTAGACATGAGATTTATGTTGACATGTGTCACTATTCATTTGTGTAAAGGACTCAATATGTTGCAAAGATTCTAATCTCCAGGCTTTTAATTACTACATTCAAGGGAGAATAGTGGGTATTTAAGAATGTAAGTGACACAGGAGTAATCTTCAACTTGGGAGCTTTTTAAATTAAATGATAAAGTTGGCAATTTCAGCACTACTTTAGCAGATGTGTTAGAAGCATTCATTTGAGCTGGCTAAGAAGCTCTGAAGAGACCCCCTTCTCAAAATGCTCAGGAAATCAGAGAGTTCTTTCCTCTTGCTCTGGTTATTCAGAAACATATTAACCTGCCATGGATGGATCCCACCTCAGACAGTGGGAAGAGAAAAAAGGGAAACCCAGGATCAGGAGTTCACCCTCAGCAGCAGGGGAAGAAAACGCTGCCCTCATCAACTTTCCTTATATCCAACCTGCAAGCAGCCACAGGCCTCAGTTAACATGGAGGCTGGGAATCCAGGTGCACCTATAATTTAAGGAACTTCCTAAGCATTCCAGGGAGGTTGAGAATCCTTTAACTCCCACAGGATTATCTGTGGGGTAGAAAAAGGAACTTAGGAAATGTCAGACAAACTCATGTATTAGTCCACCCTAAATACTGGCCTTCAGAGGACATGGCTGTGCCTTAAACAAAAATTCCATTATGTCTGTTTTAGAATTCTTCAGGTTTTATGTGTTGGAGCATTAATTTTATAGTTGAGGATAGCTTTTATCTGGGCAAGACTTCTACTATGCTCTGCAGACACCAGTATGCAATCCCACCGCACAAGAAATGGCAGGATGAACTCTGGGAAGACAAACTAGCAGATGTCATCAGAAACCTGTGTTCATGCTTCCCTGCTGATCTGTCATACAGCACCACCGCCGAAAGTTTAAGTGTCCTGTCACCGCACCATTTCTAATTAAGAGGGTTAATTTACAAGAGGGCAATTTCATCATTACCAAATCCCAGTCTTTCTAAACCCAACAGTTGCTTTGGATGAAACGACAAAGAAAAACTTCATCACCGTCCTCCTGTACTTAGTTTTAACATCTGGACCATGCAGTGCAGCTGTGGCCAACTTCGGCTGCATCAGGAGCTAACTCTGGATTGTTAGTAAGTTATCTCTACCTGAGTGCTGGCCACATGAGTTGTTTCACTTCCTGAAACATCTGAATTGCATACCCAGTCATGGATGCTTACCTGCAACAGTGTTCTCATTCAACTAACGCTTAATTTTTAATGCCTGTTCAAAGAATATAGACTTCAACTTTGAGTCAGAAAAAGAAAAAACTGGAAACCGTTTGCACAGATGAATGTTTAAATAATTTTTTTTTTTTAATCCTGACATAGTTTAAAATTCAGCAGTGGTAAAAACAGCTCCAATTCCACATCACCTTCCAGTCAACTTTCCCCAGTGGTCTTACAGGCCACGTTCAAAACCAAGAGACTGATGCCGATTAAATGTTAAAACTACAGAAAGCACTTGAATGTCACCGGGTTTTAACCCCGTTTTACATGCACAGAGCACATGGTTGTCCCTAAGAGAAAAGCTACCCAGGTCCTTCCATGAAATGGAGCAGGGCCGCAGCACAGCACCACACTGCCAGGGCAGGCTCTGGGAGATTAGGCAGACTCCGCACAGATACATTACGTGCTTCCCCTTCTCAGCTGTTCTTACTGTAAAGAACACTTACCTCAGTAAATGTCCGTTAACTGGCCTGACTTAGGCAGTTTACAGTGCATACATGAATCAAAACACAGTGTTGTACACAATAAAGATGATTTACATAAAAAGAAAATTTGAGATCTTTGACAGGACATTCTTCCATAAAGGCTTACAAAATTCTTTAATTAGATTGAATTTTTTAATATATAATGTCAAGTTACAGACATTTTAGTTTTTCAAGTAAGATAATAGTGCATAGCACCTTACACACTAATTGCTCTTATTACAAACCTTCTGATAGATATTTTACCTTTTTTCTATACAAATAAATGTAAATGTAGAAAAAGACAAAAACACCCTGGAGACTATCTAACACTGATGGTATACCACACAGTTAGGTGAGACTCCCAGACTGTGGGGCACTGACCTGCCTCGACAGCCAGGGCTCTTTCTACCACAGAATCCTATTTCATACCATAACCAGACATTGATGGGACACTAGCAAAGTGGTTCATCTACTATACCATGAAGACTCCTTTAGAGGGGAATGAAATCGTCTCCTAACAACAGTTAGTCAATATAAACAACATAAACAAAAAAACAGTCATTCAATTAGTTACTAAGTGACTGACATAGGAAAGAATACCAGTACACAACAAACAACCCTATCTTTGAACAGGCATTAAAAATTAAGCGTTAGTTGAATGAGAACACTGTTGCAGGTAAGCATCCATGACTGGGTATGCAATTTAGTCTTATAAAGTGGGGTTACTGATCTCTGGGTTTCTAGGGAGGGCAACCAACTTGGTATAAACTCTATGTCATCTAACTTTAATTCAAAATTAAAAAGGAGGGACAAAAGGGGGACAAGAACATTCTGGAGTGTGTTTGTTAAGAATACAGTTAATGCCTCATCTCAGTTGTCTCTCACAGACACACATGTAACAAATACGAACAGAAAAGTATTGTAAGTTCTTTACGCTAGCCCTTTCGATGTTCTCAACTGTTATTTTGAAAGGCAAAGAGGTAGAAATTCAGAGAGAAACCGTTTAACTGCTCAGCTGGGATTATGTAAGTGTGACACCCTTTTAGTAAACATGTGAAAATCCCTTTAAAAAATGTATTTACAGTGTGTAAATTTGAGAAAGGACTTTTTTTTAATCACAGTACTTCATGAAAACACAGATAGTTTCCTTCTGTCAATCAACAGCAAAATTCACAGAAAAGGTGAGACGTAGCAGTGAGTCTGATGTGTGAAGAAATATCAGCCAAGGTGTCAAGTCTGTTAGAAGAGCCGCAAGACAGAAGGAAGTGCTTCTGCAGCAGCCGATGGCCGCAGCTGGAGTCTCAGAACCCACACTAAGATGGGAGGAGAGGGCCAACTGTGCGAAGCTGTCCCAGGACTTCTGCACACGTACTACGCATAGGTGCCTACACACACACAAGCGCATGCGTGTGTACACATACGCATGTACATGCACATATAACAACACATTTATACTTTATTTTTTTAAGATTTGTTAAAGATTAGACTGCCTTATTAGTTATGAGTCCTTAGGTAAATATCATCTTTTAAGTCTTATAAAGTGGGGTTACTGATCTCTGCTTGTTTTATAGTTAATTAAGAACAAAATAAAATAAAAATACAACACTTCTAGTGGTAAAAGGCTTACATTTTTATTTTCCTATCTTGTATTATTTAAATGTGACTTAAGTGCAAGTTATTAACAGTAGTATTACTTGGCGTTCATCCTCATTTCTGATGTATTCATCAGATGCATCACCCTGTATAAAGCATTGCAGACCAGCACTCAGAAAAAAATTCTTTTATTCACCCCAGCACTACCACTATCTGTCCTCAGCAAAACAAAGTAGATAGCATTTACACTTATACAATAAGGAACCTAACATAACACAAACAAAACTGCTCTGGAAAGCAATTAGCTATACCAATGTAAGACACTACCATTACTAGATGTGATACTATTGTTTGACTTAATTATACAAAGTACGGAACTTTGACTTAATTATACAAAGTACGGAACTAGGGAGAAAAGACCCTCTGTAATGGCGTTAACAAATGCCACCAAAGCATTACAAGGGCACAAACAGGACCAATTAGCACAGCCAAGGGTATCAGGTTCACTCAACTTCAGCAGGGCTAGGAAGGCCTCATCCCAACACAGCAGCACCCTGCCACTGCAGAATTCTTCTAAGGATACAGTACTGCTGTCATGAGTTCTCAGCAGAAAGCAGAATCCTCCTGCAGCACAAGAGTTTGTTTTTGTAAACTCCTGTGACCAGCTAACTAACCTTTCAATAACTAAATGAATAAATAAATAAATAAGCACAGTTGAGGCAATCTCTTAATCTTTCCACTGAGATTCACTCATATGGTAATGCAGATGTGTCCAACGAACTTGAGTATAATGCAGTTTGCCTCTCTATAACTTAAAAATTAGACTATAAACATCTAGGTCTTGATTTAAAGTACCTCATTAAGCAACACACCCAACTAATACTCCAATAAACAACACATCACGCCAATGTTTCTTGTATTCTGAACACTTATTTACAAACATTTACTTTCTCATTAAATATTCGTGTGACTACTTTTAGTTCTGCACTTTGACCTTTGTTACAGGGACCCTGAAGCATACTGTAGAAAGGAAACAATTTTTGCTAGTCTTTTCTACTTGCTATACAAAGAATACTGAGATGAGTAAAACCTCACTGGCTGAGATGCCTTTCTGTCATTAATTACTGAAATGCCTTTAAAGCTACCGACATGTATGATTTTAGTTACTCTTCAGTAGAAGCTTCAGCTCCCTTCCATGTGCATACAGGATCCTTACAAAAAACGCTCATCATGAGGAAGAGATAGACGCCTTCATTCTTACAACTGCCACTGCCCAAGTTTTACCATGGCAGCCATCTTTCCTCTCCCTCCGTGGTTTTTCTTTTCACCATGGTGTCACTGTTAGACTTCCCTGATGTTACACCATCTTTCCATTCATAAGAACTGCCAGTCAAAAGGATGCTTCTGCGGTCAGGTGAGGCAATGGCCCCAGGGCCCAGGGCAATGCTTTCTAACACAGACAGATGCTGACGCTGATGACCACGGAAGCGACTTCTCCAGCAGGAAAGTTTGCTGGCCCGTGCCACCAGGGTCCTCTAATTGTTGGACAAAGTGAGATGATATAATTCAAGCATTTTGGAATCTCTTACAAAAATGTAATCTAAATACCAAACAAGTCTGTCAACTGCCAACCCAATGACACACATCAGCAGGCTTAATCATTTCTAATGTGTAAGAAAACTATATACATTCCCACACAAAGATTTAAGAAATTCATTTTCCTTTTACAACTGCATTCCAAAACACAGAGCTGATGTAGATTTTAATAGATAGGAGAAAAGAAGTAAAAAGGATGATGTCTAAGAAAAATACTAAGGTTGGAAAAGAAAATACTGCAGAAAAGAAAAATCGTTTTCTACAATGGATCAATTGTACATAACACCTAAATCTAAAAACGTAACACTAAAATAAAGTTCCAAATCAAAATGACAACTGACTTAAGGAACTAACAGGAAGCGGGAAGGCACGCAGGGTGGGAAGAACACCAAGCCACCCTGAATTACAGGAGGCAACGCCTAACTCAAGTCCAGCAGTGAACACGTCACCCGGAGACGGGCTGGTGAAGAGCAGGAGAACCAACTGCAGGCACTGAAGGGCGCCTGACCTCTTGTAGAAGAATATGAGAAAAGGAAATAGACCTCCTCTACCCTTAAAAATTTCATAAAACCACTTGATTTTTCTAAAAACTACATTTAACTTTGATTTTTAAGAAAACCATCAAAGTCAATGAAATTTGAAAACATTTAGCTGATGAGTCAATAAAAGTCTAGCGTGTGTAGAAAAAAAAATCACACCAGTCGAGAACTTCACAAGCCTTTATGTAGTTTTTACTACAATATACATCTTAATTCTAATTTATGCCATTATTTCTGTAATTAACTCCAAGATGAGAAATGATCGCAAAATTTTAACACTGTAGTAGTGTAGTCTTGCACTCAAATTATTTAACAGAGAAATTCAAGATTCAGCTTTGATATGCTGCCACCAACAGCATAATTACATCACTCTCACTGATGGTACTGTTACCTTTGGAATTAGTCAGAGAGCCTGCTTTATGTTTTTTATTTTATTCCTGATTTGTCCATGGTTCTGTCAACACAGGTTAGTTTTTCTGTAACTATTTCACACTCTCAGTTTGTTAGAGTGCATTTTCAAAGTCATTATTCACTAGTTATTATTGATCTCTCCATATAGAAGCAATCATGCCTATGAAGATTCTGGAACTTCTTGAATAATTCTTGAATGTAAATAGCTTTTCCCTCTCACCATATTTAATACATAATCCTGTAAGTATAGCTAAAAGCCCCAGGACTTCTAAAATGCTAAGATCTCTTTCATCTATTTCCTTTTCAGGAAAGACTTTCAGCACTGGTCATTGGTGGTAAACCTATAAATCCCAGCACTCAGGATTCTGAAACAGGAGGCTTTTGAGTTTAAGGCCAGCCTGGACTATCCAGAAAATTCCAAGTCAGCCTAGACTATACAGCGAGACCCTGTCTCCAGCAAGAACTAGGGGTCTGGGGATGCAGCTCAGTGTTAGAGCACTTTCCTGGCATGTCCAAGGCCCTGGATTAGATCCTACCACAAAAAGCAAGTGAAGAGGAAAATCACACTCCCTTCAAAGAACTGAATGCAGACAATGAACAGGAGTTATGAAAGAGGATATAAAGCTCATTGTTTTTCTAGTTCTAACTGATATGGATTTTCTGATTTGGTGGTGGGTAAGTGCATAAAACAATATTAGATAGTGAAAGTATAAAATCCAATGTGAAGTTCCATAGCTTCTGTTCCAAATGGCCACTCTAACTGTATAGAAGTTCTCTGAGCTGTTTGTATTACACTGCCAATATACACTCAATTACTCACTTGAGAATAAATATCCTAACTTAAAAATAAACATTCAAAACAAAAATATTCCAGACATTAAAAAGTTATCAAGTGATATTATACTCTAAAAAAGGTCTACGGGGAAATATTACATATATATATTAAACATGTATGTGTGTGTCACATATAGTGTAAAATATTATCTATTACATATGTATAATATGCAATATGATATCTTGTATGCACTAGATATAAAATATACAATTATATACTATATGTGTATATATTTAACAGCATATATATACATACACAAACACTCACATATCACATACAATGATTGTTACATATATGATTTTGTTAAAATTAAATGAGGCTTTACAATCATGTGAAATGCACTTCTATTATACTGTTTTACAGATCTCATTTATAACATGGAAGAAATCACTAATGGCATCTGATAGTACACAGCCTCCTTCATGAAGAGGTTATGTTTCTGTCAAACACAGCACACAGTGTATGTCTTCACATATACAGAGACTCTTCATAGGGAGTAGTTAGAGCTAACTGATCCAAATATGTGTTCCCCAGCCTAAAAGTATACAACTAGGAGTTGCTTAATGAAGAGAGAAAAACCAAAACAGGAAATAGAAGGGAATGGGAAGAGGAAGAAGGCATAAAAAGGAAGAGAATGTATTTTCTGCTCTGAAGGAGTTACAAGGAAGACACAGCCAACTTCTCAGAGAAGCAAAACCAGGAGGCCTGGGTGCTGTAGAAACTGCGGTGCTAACATGTGGGAGCCCACCCCAGGCCTCCAGGACACACGAGTTCACCTTCCCCCACCAGGCATGATAAAGGTGCTGTTTCTTCAGGAGAAAATGCTAAGGGGGAGACCAACAAGCTCTCCAGTATCGACGTGAAGAACTCCTAAGCGCTCAATTACCTCTGAGTTGTCATCTGAATGAACACTTTACTAATCAAGTGTTCTACCGGAAACACTTAAAGCAACAAGTGGAATGATGACAGAGTACTGAGAATGGATCCCAGGGTTGGCAGACTTGAACTGGCCAGAACGGAGCTAGAGCTTGTGGGCTGCTGTTTCCACCACAGCTTGCTCAATGCTAACGTGAGCACAGGTGCAGCCATGGCCGACACAGACATAAATGAGCAAGCCACATTCAAAACCAGTTCACAGAGTTGTCCCATTACTGCCCCCGTTTAGTCCACATAAGAACAAACACCCCAGAAACTGAACTAGAAACTAATTCAGGAGAAATTATTTTAAAATTCAAAAGTTCACAAAATATGGCAATGAATTCACAAAAATTTTAGATTTGCAAAAAGCCCCATCTGAAATGTCTTACGAGACATCAATAGCATAGTAGGAAATAGATCTTTGCTACTTTCCTGCAACTGAGGTTTTCTGATTCTTACATCAATCTAAGTCCTCAACTGATCACCGAAAGTCTCAGATGAATGGCAAAGACTGGCCTCTCTTACAGCTCTTACGAGTTCTCACAACACCTCTGGTCAATACTATAAGGGAGCTCCCTACAACATTCTCATGCTCGTCTCATCTCTAAAGCCTTTTCAAAATGAACTATCTCTAAAATTTGAACGGAGATTAAGGACAAAATTATGCCTGTTGGGAATGTTAATTCAAGGACTAGCATTAGCTGACATTTCTCACTCTTTTAGTAGCAGAGCAGCGTCTTTTAAAGGGATTAAGTTACAAACGTGGATAATTATAAAATCTCTACTATTAACTTTTAGATACCCCCCCCCCCCCAAAAGCCCCGCTCAAATAAGCTGTTGGCCTTACACCTGCGTAACCTGTATCTCCCACTAGCATCCTGTTAGGACATGTTTTAACACGAAAAAGTTGAGTAAGTATCCAGTCCCTATATCTGAGGAGCCTGTAATCCTGCGTATGTTCTATTAAAAATAATTAGGAAAATAATATTCTATACTATTATGTGATACAACACTAAATGGTTGTATCCTAACATTCCTAAATACTATGAGTGACTTACAGAGTGAGCTGCAAGGAATTTCAGTAACCTTGTTCTTATTTAAACCTTCCTTTCAGTTGTCTATTGCTCTATACTTATTGAACACACTTTCAAATGTTCCAGTAAGTTTTTATTGAGAAGTAAAATATTTTCTTATTTCAGAAAAAAAAATCTAAACATGACTGTGGTCCACTTACAGATCTTAGAGTAAAAACAAATATTTTGGAAAACTGGCTATTGGCATAATTTGAAACCATGAAAGACTGAGAAATCGAGTGGTAATGATAAGAAGCTAGAGACTTTCTTTTATTCAAAAGTTACTTAATTTTTAAAACAAGGTCACCATGTGAATATGACATTTTCAAACTTTATTGTCAGTACAACATAAAGTTACACGGGAAAAATTAAGCCAGAAAGTTTAACATCCTTTTCAAGACAAAAGGCTGAGAGTAAATAAATAAAACCGCCATTACTCATATACAAAGCTAACTTCAAACACTTACCTCTCTGATTTTAACAAATTGCTTTTGCAATTAAAAAAAAAAGCCTACACATTCTTTTGAAATATAACTTGATTCTGCTTCTATCCAATTTTTTTTTTTACATATTTGGAAAACTAGGGACTAAATGTATGGGGACACAATCCGTTAAAAAAATAGATAAGACATTTTTATTGGCAGCAGTAATTGGCTAAAGGAAATCCATAGGTACATCTACGGGAAGGCAGAGTCTCATTTCAGTCTTGAGGACAGATGCCAAGAAACTTGAAGGTAAATCAAACACTAGGGGGCAGCAAACTGTTGGGGATTGTACCAGGCAACTGACTCAGACAGAGACATTATGAGACTGTATCTATTCATTTTGCTGTAGGGCTAGAGATAGAAGCTAGGAACCCACTATGGCAGCTAAGTCATCTTCTAGGCTACACCCCCAGCCTTTTGTGTATCTTTAATGTGAAATACACTCTAATGGAAGATGGTTTAAAATTAAACCACTGTGATAAAAAGCTGTTTTGATTGCCAGTCTTTCTCTTCCATTTTCAGTTGTCTACCTCGTCCAATCTGTGAATCCTGCTTTTAAATGTATTAGTGACAATGTGCCTTCGATACAAAACTCACCAGCACTTCCATTCCTGGAGTAGGCACCGCACTGGTGAGGATCAGTATTTTTATCCAATGATTTTGTTAATGCTAAGTTTAAACCTGACAGAAAAGCTATCTGTGCCGTCACTGAATGTGTCAGAACACACTGATAGTTTGTGACAAAAAGCTGTGGGGCACGTGCTTCCCTTCAGGAATCTGGCTTTGTGAAAATAGATATAGACAGACAGACAGACAGACAGCTACCCATACACATGTAACTACAGAATAGAAAAATGGGGGGGGGGGAAGGGCAGAAAACAAACCTACAGTTATCAGTCACTACATATGAGTTATGGACTTAAAAGATGTGCCCTCTCAAAGACCTAAGTAGTAGAAATCATTAAGTATCATCCTGGGGTTAATCAATTAGCAGGCAAAACAAAAAAGAGAAAGTAAATTCAATAATTAAAGTTTGGATGTAGAAAAGCTTAGAGGAATAGCCCTTGGGTTCATCATCATTAATGGCCATATTAAACTCCTGAAGTAGGTTTTATAATACTTTAAGTTCACAGTCGAAAGCAACTGGTAAAGGTAATGAAATTAACTAATAGTATATTCAGGTTTTAAATATTTAACCTCACTCCAAATCCCTAAATTTATCCAAATACTGCTCAATACCCAGAGTTCAGAAGGGGCAAGGGTATATCCCTTGTGTATATACCTTATCTTCTCCATATACCATTTAAGAGTTTCTAGAGCAGCGCCTGTATGCTAAACATTAGGCCTCCTCAAAGTAGTTCAAACCAGGGATTCAAAATCTGGCGAGAGCCGCGGTGACTCCCAAGACCAAGGAGGGAGGATCCCGAGGTTCCAGGGACGCAAGGGCCACACGGGTAAAACTACTGACAGAAACCAAAAGACTGAACAAGAAAGTGGGACCGGGTGACAGTTTACAAGCTCTTAGGACCGTAACAGGAAGACCTAACACAGATTTTACACTGACATATAAAATTTCAGATTTTATACTGAAATGCTACCAAATCCACACCGTTCTAGGAACTAGCATGCAGCACTTGTTTTAGTATCCACACCTCACGTCTGCATAGGCCTCAAGTCACACTGCAACTGCAGGGAAAACAGTGTAAAATTTCCTTCGGTATATGTGCACTCAGCCTATAAAAAACAAAAACGCAATTCATGTTTAGACTTGGGTCCTAGCCAAGAAACTCCATTATTTAATATGTCCAACAAAAAATGGAAACATTTCTAGTCCTACATTTCTGGTAAGGGGTATTCACCTGCACAGCTTATGACTGTAAACACAGGCATCCCTTTGCAGTACTGAGGACCTAGCGTAGGTTCCTGGAAACCCTAGGCCAGTTTCCTACCACTGAGCTATAACAAGACTTTTTTTTTTTTTTTTTTTTAACTTTTTGTGAGACAAACTCCAGGACTGGAACTTGACAGCTTCTTTCCTCAGTCTCTCAAATTAGCTGGGTTTACAGTCTGTGTCTTCAGGTGTCACACGAGAAAAGCCTCTTTTAAAGTAGCATCCAAATAATTCTTGGACAGGAGTTCTTAACCATGGTTAGTTGACAGAATTCAGTTTTGTCAATTTGGGGAGAGATTAAACCACTGAAATTTAGTTACTTTCTACTGAGAAAGTAACTTTCTGAACACAGGCCAAAATTACAGCGATACAAAACGCCTGAAACAAATGCTTTAAAGATCAGAGTTTGAAGTTAGTCATCAGAGAGGCC
>CABHPH010131653.1:1814-30166 GCA_902168325.1 Peromyscus nudipes | reverse complement strand
TTCCCTGTAGCATTTAACATGGAACTGTGAGCCAAGGAAATCCTTTCGTCCCACACTGCTTTTTGTCAGGATTTTTTTTTTATCACAGCAGGAGAAATGAAACCAGAGCACTGCCCTTCACCAGGGACCTCCCCTCTCTGCTGGTAGTCAACCATTCCCATCCTCATCCTCTATCTTTCCATGGAGGTTGACTCCTCTACATGGGCCACGTAGTTCAGCCTGCTTCTCTCCACCCCAGGTCTCCATGTACTCATGGTTTATTATTTTCAGATAAAGATGTATTTCATGAAACACATGTGCTCCATTCATAGAAAAATGAAAATGTTGCATCGACGTAAACATTGTAAGATTTGGGCAAAAACTCTTAAATTTGTGTTTTGAATGTTAGTTAATGGCAAGGAATGAAATATTAGCTTAAACTGCATAGAAATGAACAAAAAAGAAAACAATTCCCTTATGAAGTTTGCTGCTAAGTCAAGATTCATTTATTAAATGAAATCTTTAGAATATAATTCTATCCAGGTGCCACTGAACAACTGTGGTCATTTAACTGCAACAGTGAAGTGAAACTGAGTGAGAGAAAAGTCTCAACACAGAAGACAGACCACACATTTGATTCCAGATGAATGGAAGGATCAATGATATATTGTTTGTTTCCGCACAATGATATTATAAGAATTATAAGTCTTTTAGGCTACCATCATAATCATAAGGTTATGAGATATCATATGATCATTTAATTAAAAAAGATCAATAAAACCAAGATACTACTTAAAACTGTGTGTAGTAGTGCACACCTACCCCAGCACTGGGGGTAGGGGTGGGGGGGTGGAGTCAGGAGGATTAGAAGGTTCAATCCTTGGCTTTATAGCAAGTCTAAGGTCAACTTGGGGACTTAAGACCTTGTCTAAAAGTATTTCAATTAAAAAGTTTTTAAGGCGGATTAAATGTGAGGCGTGTGATGGGCACATGAGCAAACTATAATGAGCATCAACAATAGGACAAAAATAACAGTGATAATTAGATGATAAAGATAATGAAGAGTGCGGAGCTATAAAACCAAGTATTAGCATACTATATAACGATGGTCTGAAGAACCATGGGGGTGGGGTGGGATGGGGACTTGAAAGGGAAACATTCCAAAGTCCTTCTGTTCTTCAGGCAGCTAAAGATACTGATTAAAATAGATTAAAATATTAGATACGTAAAAATTATTGACTACCTAATGAAAATAATATAAACAGAATACTTAACTCTAAACTTGATGAGGGACATTGATTAATGTCTCTGTATCTTTGGAGGTGGCCAACAAATGTCCCTGGTATCAAGGGCAGCACCATTCCCTAGGCAGAGGGTCTTGGGCTGTGTTAGTGGAAGTGGAGCTGAGCAGAACCAAGTAAGCAACTGTGTGTGTACGCATTAGCTTCTCTCTGCACTTGACTGTGGGGTTGATGGGACTTACTGAAGTTCCTGCTGAGGATAGACATCTCCATGATAATCTGGAATTGTGAGCTGAAATAACTCCTTTTCTCCCCTAAGTTTCTTTTTGTCAAGGTCTTTTATCACAGCAACAGAGCTGAAACCAGAGCGGTGAGATGTCTTGGCTCATTCAGAAAATCCTCCTTTGAAATTCTACAGTGGCGCAGAGGTGCAGAATGGCCCTAATGAGCCTGACTGCTTCACAGTGCAAGTCGTTCCTCCATTTTTACAGAAAAATAGCTCCCACACCCAGCTCAGACTCCCCAGAGGTTATGTACAAATTGATTTGGGGCCAGATTCCATTACCTCAATTAAAAAAAATAGCCAGGAGTTACACTGTATAGCTATAATTTAAAAGAACCCAGCTACTGAGCAACACCCAAACACATTGAGAAAGCCTCCCAGTCTCACTGTGTGCTGATGAAAGTTGCGGAATCCTCTCAGAGAGCAAAGAAACCTTGGATGGGTACACTACCTCTTAGTCACTTGTGGAGTCTCTCTGCTTTGGTTCACAAAGCCCACTGGTGTAGAGATCGATAGAGCTGTAATTTGGCCTCAGTCTTTCCAATAATTAGACCTGGGGGTTGGGGGGAGGATGGCACACACTGAGGCCCCTCCCTCCCTGAAACTCGTCCTCTCTCCTTAGAAGACAAAGTGAGCCCATGTCCCCCTTCCTTCGGTGGCTTCCCGTGAGGCTGTTTTCTTCTCACTCTTTTACAGCTTTGCAAACACGAAGCGTTGGCACTGACACACTGCTGGCATCTGCTTTGGAAATATCTCTGCAGTCAAAGACAGAGAGGGCATCTGTCATGAAAGGTAAGCCACAGGTGTGGTTTGGTGGCAGCTGTCACGAACACATACCGACAGAGAGCATTGGTTTTGACGTGTGGTTTTGGTCCTCTGGAGAGAGATGTTCCTTTGATCTCTGCAAGAGCCGCCTCTCCTGCGTGGGTGAGAGAACGGTGATTCTTGGCAAGCAGATTGGCTCACTTACGCAGGGTTGAGGATGCTATAAGCGGGTCTCCTAGCTGCACTCCTGCATCAAGGGCTTGCCGTCCACCTGCCTAGCTGCACTCCTGCATCAAGGGCTTGCCGTCCACCTGCCTTTATCCACTCCTTCCCGTTTGAGATGACCTCATGCTGAAGGTCTCTAAAGCCACTTCACTCTCAACAGCTTCCTTTCTATCCTCCCCTCACACTTTTTAAACAAATGGGTTGTTCCTTCAGACTTTGGGGAGACTAAGGACGCAAGGGACATTTATTGTGAAATAAAAAGTGTTTGGTGTCAGATTAATCCATGGGACTGCTTTTGTGCACAGGGCAAAGGAAGGAATGGAAGGTTACTACATTGGTTACTTGCTGTGTGGTGACTCTAAAACTTCCACTGTACCCCTCAGTTATTCTTCACAACCTTCCTGGGTGATGGGACACCTTGGTGCCCATTTACAGACTGAGATGTTGAGCTGTGGACAAATTGGCTGGCTGAAAAGCAGCTAGATGATAGAGCTGTGGTTTGACCCAGCCTTGTTATGATTCCCAGGCTTATTCCAATATATTTCTGTTGGAAAATACCCAGAGAACAGTCACCAGTGTTTCAGAAGCCAATTTCTAGTATGTTCTTAACATGACAGGAAGCTGAAAGATGGACATGAAGAAAAGCAAAGGTTCATTGTTCTGTTGAGCAATTTGACAGCATGCTTTGGTTTTATTTTGGTATTTCGTTGGTCTTTGCCAGATAATGTTATCCTAATAGCTTTACTGAGATGTTATTGATGCACATAACTGTACATTTAATGTCAAAAAATCATGTGTTTGACATATATTTGCATCTGTGACACCATCAATACAATCAAAGTAATATACATAACTTTCACTTTCATGTTCCCATATGTCTGACCAAGGAGTTGACCTCTTTTTTCCCTAGAATGTCCACCTAGCTCATTTTGAAGGGTACAATATTGTGTTGGCAACATGGACTGTAACCATTTACCCACTGAGCAGTGTGTCCCCATCTGGTCATCCTCTAGTCCTTGTCAACCAGTCTTATATTCTCTGCTGCTGTGAGTTTGATGACTGGAGAGCACCCATGTTGTTGTAGTTTGGATATGAAGGGTCCTGTGTCCCCCTCCCCCAGACTCATGTTTTGAAGGTGTGGTCCCCTAGTGGTGGTGCTACTGAAAAGAGATTAGTAACTTCCTGTAAGAGGAATCTTAAAAGGTCTCATTAATAAAATGAAACCTGGAGCCAGGTATTGGGGTGAATGCTGGAAGATCAGAGAAGCAGGATAAGTCACAGCTTTCTCACCTCGCCAATTCCTCAGCTGATCCTATTTCCTCAGACTGGAAGCCTCTGAGTCCTCATCCAGAATGAATCTCAGCTGAACTGCTGCTCAAAAGCCTAGAAGCTTAACCAGCCAAAAGCTTCTAGTTTCTGATCCTCACGCCTTATATACCTTTCTGCTTTCTACCATCACTCCCTGGGATTAAAGGCTGCTTTCTGGGATTAAAGGCACGAGTCACCATGCTTGGCTGTATCCTTGAACACATGGATTTCTGCCTCTGGAATGCTAGGATTAAAAATGTGTGCTACCACTGCCTATCCTCTATGTTTAATATTGTGGCTGTTCTCTTCTCTGACCCCAGATAAGTTTATTAGGGTGCACAATATTTTGGGGAACACAATACCACCACAACTTCCTCAATGGATTAGCTCACTAATGGATCAATTACATAGTGAATGGGCTATGGAGGAGTAGGGCTTTGTGTTGGTAACTTCCTCAATGGATTAACCCACTAATGGATCAATTGCATAGTGAATGGGCTATGGAGGAGTAGGGCTTTGTGTTGGTTTTCTTTCCTGTAGCTGTGGCGGAATACTCTGATAAAGCAACGTAAGGAAAGAATGGTTTATTCTGGTTCATAGTTGGGGAGTCATGGCAGTGGGAATTTGAGGCAGGTGGGCATGTTGCATCCATAATCAAGAATCAGTGATGAATGCTGGTTTCGGCTCTATTTTTCTTTTCTATTCAGTCCAGGGTCCCATCCCACAGGAATGGTGCTATTCACAATTTGTGTGTGTCTTCCCTTATTGAACCTAATAAAGATCAGACCTCATAGGCATGTCCAGAGACTAACCTAAACTAGATAATCCCTCACGGGTGTGCCTAGAAGCTTGTCTCCTAGGTGACTGTAGATCCTATCAAGTTGTCAAACCAACATTAAGTACTATAGACCTAGCTGAAGGAAGCAGGTCTCTGGAGAGTGTTTCTCTGAAAGAGCTATCCTGTCCCTGGCTGTGATGATCAATTTTAATTTTCAAATTAACACAGTGCAGAAAAACCTGGGAAAATAGTCTCAATGAGGACTTGTCTAGAATAGGTAGGCCTGTGGGCACCACAGTGGGGAGATTGTTTTGATTACACTAATTACCACGAGAAGACTCACCTACTGTGGGTGGTACCATTCCCTATGTTAGGGTCCTAGATCGGATAAAAGTGGAGAGTGACCTGAGCAGGAAGCGGTCATGCTTTCATCCTCTCTCTCTGCTCTTGACCGTGGATACGAATGGCTGCTTCAAGTTCCTGCTGCCCTGACTTCCCAACCATGATGGACTGGAATCCGGCACTGTAAACCCAATCAACACTTCCTTAAAATCGCTTTTGTCAGAAACAGAAAATGAAACAATGACACTGGCCCTCCCCCATCTCTCTGCTTCCCTGAGTTGAGTAGATTTCCTCTGTTATGGCCTTCTGCCGTTTCCCCCCTGGCTTTAGACCCCCAAACAATAAAAACCAGACAACAAGGGGTTAGAACCATTGCAGATGTGAACCAAAGTAAATCTTCCCTCCCTTGTTTGTCTCAAACATTTTGTCACTGGCATACTTTGTAAGTACAATGATGCAGGATTTGTCCCATGTCTGGCATGTTTCACTGAGCAAAGTCCCTTGCATGGTTTCATTGTTCCATTAAAGTTGCAGATGCCTGCGTGTGTGTGTGTGTGTGTGTGTGTGTGTGTGTGTGTGTGTGTGTGTGTGTTTGTCAATGGCCACAGAGGGGTGGCCAAGAGTATCAAGCCTGCTTTCCCAGGAAGCTTTGTTCTCCAGGATTGATATAATATATCTCCATCTATTGGGTGCTGTTTTGTTTGAGGGCAGTATCTGGGGCTTTGCACAGGCTAGGAGTGCCTGGGTTGCTATGGTAGTCAGTGTGATACCAGGAGGTAAAGGCTTGGGGATGAATAATGTCAAGACCCCATCTGTGTAAAGAGCTAAGCACAGGATCTGGAATGGAGCAGGAGCCTCATTACGATGAGCTTGCCTTTGTATCTACCTTCTGTGGTGGTATTGTGTTCCCCAAAATATTGTGCACCCTAATAAACTTATCTGGGGTCAGAGAACAGGACAGCCACAATATTAAACATAGAGGCTAGGCAGTGGTAGCACACACCTTTAATCTCAGCGTTCCAGAGGCAGAAATCCCTCTGGATCTCTGTGAGTTCAAGGCCACATTGGAAACAGCCAGGCATGGTGACACACGCCTTTAATCCCAAGAAGTGAGCCTTTAATCCCAGGGAGTGATGGCAAAAACAGAAAGATATATAAGGCGTGGAGACCAGAAACTAGAAGCATTTGGCTGGTTAAGCATTTGGCTGGTTAAGTTTTTAGGCTTTTAGCAGCAGTTCAGCTGAGATTCATTCTGGATGAGGACTCAGAGGCTTCCAGTCTGAGGAAACAGGATCAGCTGAGGAACTGGCAAGGTGAGGTAGCTGTGGCTTGTTCTGCTTCTCTGATCTTCCAGCTTTCACCCCAACAACTGGCCTCAGGTTTGATTTTATTAATAAGACTCTTTAAGATAAATGCTACAATCTTCTCTTTCCTTGCCTTTCTAAACCATCATCTGAATTCTCTCTCTCTCTCTCTCTCTCTCTCTCTCTCTCTCTCTCTCTCTCTCTCTCCTCTCTATTGTTGGTTATTTTCAACAAATTAAGAGATCTCCTGGGAACCAAATTACAAAAATTTCAAAGCTTGCAAAAACACCAACAGTCAACTCAAGGATCAAACTGGACCCTTCATCTCCGGGCGGTTGACATGTGAGTCAAGGCTAAGGCCCTTCCTGAAGCTCATGTCTTACCCTTCAGCAAGACCAGGAGGACATTTCAGTGTGGGATCCAGTTGTGACAGGTATTTCTGCACCCCTGCCTAGAGCTGTAGATTCCTCTTCTATTAAAGTGGGCCGTATCTATTGCCTAGGAGAGCTGCAAAGATTACATGCCAGAACGTGGGAAAGTACCACCCACGGCTCCTTGTATCTTCTTAGTGTGACGGACTTTTAATTTAAAACAAAATCTTACAAAGGAAGGTTTTCATTAAGGAGACCTAGGGGTGAGAAACAAAAACTTGACCTCTTAGTCATGCTAAGCTCTGATGGCGCTGTGTCTCCCCCAGGGAGGACACTGCATGCCCCAGGCTTTGTAGTGTGGGCCCCTCAGCCAGGACAGCTGCAGGCTCAGAAAGAGAAAACCCCATGGGGCCCAGGATGGAGGGGGAAGAGAATTCAGGTCACCTCCCTGGGCCTTTGGGGCCACAGTCCAGCATAGGCTTCCCAGAAAAAAAACCACTTATGAGAAAAACCCCTGGTGAGACCTAATGGCCATAAAGGATTTAATTTCATATAAATATGTAGAGCATGTATGCGTGTGTGTGTGTGTGTGTGTGTGTGTGTGTGTGTGTGTGTCGGGGAGGGGAGGGGAGGGCACCAGTTTCTGGGACCTCTTTATCTCTCTGCTGCATAAGTCATGAGCCACAAATAAATAGTTTAATAGAATGCCCTAAGAAAATCAAGTCATTCTAAATGTGTGTGCGTGCGTTTGCGTGTGTGTGTGTGTGTTTGTGAAAACTCACACAGGAAAAAAGAAAATAATAGGTCCAGTATCAGGGCGTTTGCGTGTGTGTGTGTTTGTGAAAACTCACACAGGAAAAAAGAAAATAATAGGTCCAGTATCAGGGTGCCAGGAAAGGACTGCAAAGGCTATTGATGACATTGGACAGATAGACGTTTAGTTTGTTCTTCATCCCTACTAAGATATAGATGTCAGCTACCTCTGCTAAGGGACCCGTCCTCCTTGTTACTGGTTTTTCATTGAAGAGTTGCTACAGACTTGAGGTGAGTTAAACATAGGCATGTGAAGCCAGGAGTCAGCAGGTTCAGGGTTACCCATGACAGTCTGCAGCTTCAAGGGCATTGGGAGGAGGAAGAAGCCTCCTGCTGTTTGGGTGAAACTCATCCCCTCTTGGCCTCCAGCCAGACTCCTACCTCTGAACTGGTCTCCCCACAGTGCTGTGGTGTGCTCTCTTTTCAAGTTCAATCCAGTCTGTTTGGGCCGTATTTACCCCACCATTTGTTCTGGAGTGGTCCAATGCAGCCTCCCCATCACTCTCCCATTTTCTTTTGTTTACAACATCGATCCTTCTCCTCCACTAGAGCATAGCTCAACGAGAACAGCATCTCAGGCTGCCCATCCATGCTCAGCGTTTGCTCCTGGAGTGGTGGGTAGGCTGCAATCGCCGGATACCTACCTGCTCACCCCTAATCAGCAGTGTTGAAGGTGGCTATTATACTCTCTTGCATCATCAGCCCCCAAAGTATTGACTTTTAAAGAGAAAATAGCAGTGACTCAAAACACAAAGCCACAGAGGGAGGGGGAGAAAACACCTGAATAAAAAAGCATGCTTCAAAGCATGACTTGTGTTTCACTGCAAGGGAGGCATAATTAAAGCATTTCACTCTCTCCCTGGCCCTCTGACAGCAAAATTAGCTTGAAGGAGAAAAGCGTATAATAGAAACTGAAGGCCTGCTCTCAGATGTTGCTGTCTCATGCAAATTACACAATCCATTTTGGATTCCTGAGTGAAAAGAAAGTGCTTCCCCCCCCCACTACTGAAGTTTTAGCAACAATAAATGTTGGTTTCAAGTGCTTCTGACACACAAAGCCTGAGTGTGGACTTTGTGCCCAGTTTACTGGACACTTGCATTGTTGGTGACTTCCCAAGGCATGGGGGGGGGGGGGGGGTAACGTGACACAAATCTGTTTCTCCCCATCCCAAGGATTTCTTAGCTAGAGGACAGTACAGACAAGTAAAGTGTCCCTACCACATGGTGTGACAAGCGGCCTGGTGGGGTGGAGTGGAGGGTGTTAGGAAAACACGGTGGTGCTGGGGAGTTCACGAAGAAACAGCTATTGAAAACATGAAGGAGGGCGTGTTAGCTTTCCACCACTGTGACAAGATTCCCAAGAAAGTCGGCTTAAAAGAGGAAATATTTAATTTAGCACACAGCTTTGGAGGTTTCAGTCCATGGTCAGCTGGCTCCATTGCTGTGGGTCTGAAACCAGGCTGGAACACAGTGTCACAACGGCTTGGTAGCAGAAAGCCATTTCCCCCAGGGAAGCCAGGAAGTAGAGGGAGACACACAGAGGACCAAGCTAGGAACAAAATATTCCTGTCAAAGGCCTATCCCTAGTGACCCACTTCCTCTAAACAGGCCTCACCTTCCAGGTTCAGCACCCATGCTGAACGGGAAATCCACCAATGGATTCGGTCAGTGTTCTCATGATCCAGTTGCTTCCCCAAAACCCCACCTCGGAACATGGCCTTGATGACCAAGCCTTCAACACATGAACCTTGTGGAGAACACTTAAAAACAAAGTCAGGACATTGAGGGAAATTTTATGATCTTAGAGATATGTCTTATTAGTAAAAGAAATTGATGGATACTTTAAAAATATGCAGAAATCAAATTTATCTATGGATTTTGACTTTGAACATGTGAGACAACTCAATCACCATTGAAACATACCTCTTGGGGTGTCTATGAGGGTGTTTCTAGAAAGTATTAACTATTCATGGACATTCTATAAAAAGGGAAGACTGCTATCCACCTTCACAGGCCTCCTGCTTCCAGGCCTCAAGGACCCACCCAAGTGCTTGGGCACTCACATAAGCAATCAGCTTGCTTGGTCACCCAGCCCTGCAGGCAGACATTCTGACCAACTCCTCGAAGGAGTTGGGGTCGGGAAGATTCTGACCACTAACAAAGGCTGTGTCTATCCTCTGGGAACTGATTGCGCATCCTTTGGAAAGAGGTCTGTGCAGCGTCCCTCATCTCTGCCTTAATAGATAGCTTCCGTTTTCAGAGTGATTCATTTTCTCTTTGGTATGCAGTTCTTGGATTTGGGCTCAAGTCCTAACTGAGATGGGTGGGATGATTTGATTTATGATGGAGCAGAAACAGGCTTTCCGCTAGATTTTTGAGTCAGAAGCATCATGTAGCTCCCAGATAAATGGTGATGGGACGCTCAGTCCATGCCAAGTCATGCTGAGTGGGTGTTGGTCTGGAAGAGAATGCTGATAGCATTTGCTCACGGAGAAACTCACTAGTCCTTGCGCGAGACTAAAAGTCTTTGCAAGTTCTACCCTGTTTGCAGTTCCCTTCCTAAAAGTTGGTTTCTTCCTAGATTTCCCTTCTGCTGTGGTCACTGGGTTCAAGAGGTTTCAGACATAGCATATCTACCAATGCTGCATACACACTTCCCAGACAGAAAGCAGCAAGCACACTTTGCCTTCACAAGCAGAAGTGATCAGTGGACTCAGTGAGGATTTAAATGTTAATGCTTAGGGGCACTCTCCGTGGCTCAGACTTGCTGCTTCTGCACTTGCTGCTTCTGCAGAGTATCCAAGTTCAGTTCCCAGAACCCACATTAGGGGGCTCACAAGGGCCTATAATTCTAGTTGTAGAGGCTCTAAAGCCCCTTTCTGGACTCCATGGGCACTGCACCCATGTGCACCCCCTTTTCCCACATATATACATAATTTTAAAGAACTACATACATGTAATAGCGAACTTTATTAACAAGAAGGAATTGGATCTTGTCACCAAAGCTTTTAAATTGACATATTAGTAAGTGACTCACACAAATCTTGCCAAAGACAAATGCATGGCCTGGAGTTTTGATATATAGTGGCATTCAGGAATGCACTCGCATATAAAAGATCCTGGGACATTAATTATCTTGTCAGTGAGAGCAAATTACCGTGCTTATTTAGACAGATGAAGATGGCCACAGTGTAAAAAAAAAAAATAGTGAAGAACTATTCATTTTCCCCTCCGTATACATGAGCCTGCACAACTACCACCAGTAACACCGCCACTGGTAACACCGCCACCGGTAACACCGCCACCACTACTGTCAGTACCACCACTACCAATAACACCACAACCACCACAACTAACAACACCAACAGCAGCACCACCAGTACCACCAGCACCACCACCACCACCACCACCAGCAGCAGCACCATCACAAGTACCACCAGCCCTACTGTAGGAAGACTTTTCTGTCCCATCAGCCGACTCCCAAATAACCACACAGAGACTCATTATTAATTATGAATGCTCGGCAAATAACTTAGACTCTTTAATAACTAGCTCTGACAACTTAAATTAACGTAAATTAAATTAATTTACGTGCTGCCACGTGGTGATACCTTTCTCCAGCAGGGCATGTTTATCTTGTTTTTTCCCTGAGTCTCCTGGTGACTCCGCCCTTCTTCTTCCCAGCGTTCTCTCAGTCTGGCTCTCCCGCCAAACCTCTTTCTGCCTAGCTATTGGCCGTTTAGCTCTTTATTAAACCAATGAGAGCAACACATCTTCACAGTGTACAAAAAATTGTTCCACAATACCCTACCATCAGCACTGCTACCACCACCACCATCACTACCATCACCACCACCAGCAGCATCACCACCGCCACCATCACCATCACTACTACCTTCACCACCATCATTATTGCCAACTTCGCCATCACCCACCACTGCTGGCACCACCAACACCAGCACCACTGCCACCACCGCCACCATGGAGGGGAGCTAGTCCTGCTGTAGCATATCTCATGTGGTTACCCAGAGAAAGCTGCAGAAGGGGTACTATGACAGTGTGCAATGTACACAAAAAGGTTAGGCTTTCAGAAGGTTTAGAACCCACCCAAGGTTAACCCATCCATCAGTGTTCACTCCTAAGCTTTCAGACTTCAAAGACCTTGCAGTGTGACGTTCTACTCCTAGTAAGAAGGGGCCATGACAGAGTAGGCTTCTGATGGACTTTGTAGGCAGACAACCAGGAACAGGGACACAATGGGCCAACAGCTCAGCCTGGCAGGTACAGGGTCCTGGTAGATGGGAAAAGGTAGAGTCTAAGCACAATGGTCCCCAAGCTTGTGAAGGTTGATGTTGTGGCTCTAATTGGTGTTTGGCCTGAAATGCCGACCCACTTCCTGGCTCATGTTTTGAATACTTGCCTGTCCCATCCTTGATGGTGATGCTGTTTTAGGAGGTTGTGGAATCAGTGGGAGGTAGGACCTGACTAGATGGAAGATGAGGTCACTAAGGAAGATTCCTGGGGCTGTATTATTCCTGGCCTCTTCTTTTTTCATTCTCTGCTTTTTGGTTAGCCGTGACATGAATAACCATCCTGTCATACACTCTCACCACCATGATGTCCTGTTCAAGCACATAGAGCCAAGCAATCATGGACCAAATCTTCTGAAACTGTGAGCCAGATGAAACTCTTCCATCCTTAAGTTGTTTCCATAGCAACATAGAGGCAGATGATTCAAGTGCCACTCCCTGAGAAGGAAGGGCATGGCCAGAAAAGTGCAGCAGAGACACCAGTGGGGACAGAAGGACCAGGAAGCTAGCGACCAACAGAAGACTGGCTGAAGAGCAAGGCAGAAGGCCAGGTAGTAGAAACGCATTCTGAGGCCTGAGTGGCTGGGACAGGATGGGACAATATTCAAGGAAAACTGGTTCATCCTCTTGAGGAGGGAGAGTAGATCAGTGTCAAACTGCAGGGTTTGTGGAGTGACAAATTCCTAAGGCCTATAGAATGACTTGGGGGGTGGGGAGAAGGGAAGGAAGGTGTTAGGGAAGGAAGTTAAAAAATGCTCAAGAGAATGAGCTGCAAGCAAACATTGCCATTAAAAAGCAATAAAAAAAAAAACAGCAAAGGAACTACTACTACTACTACTACTACTAATAATAATAATAATAGGTCATGAGAATGGGGGTGCCCTACTTTCTTTTGCATGAGAGTTTCCCAGGCTTCAGTGTGACCTCTGGTTAGGGTTGGTCTCTCCCAGCTTCTACAATTCTGCTGACAGACTTTCTATACACACCATATGGCCTTTCTTAAAATATAACCCCTAGCACAGAACACATGGCAGACCACGATAGAATCTTTAATTTGGCCTTAAAGAATTCCACCGGAAAGAAGGATGGCTGGCATTGCTTAGTGGCTACATCTCTGCCCTCCAGTTATCTGCTTTTTCACCCCGTCCTCTCTAAGAAGCCTAATGTGGTTCTCTTGAAACTTAGCAGTTTCAAGAATTTTTCCTCACTCATCCCTTAGGAGCAGATATGTACTCTTCATCCTGTGAGCTGCAGCAGCCTCAGCGCCTATCTGCAGCCTTGGGAGCCGGGAGTCTATCTTGACTTAGGCTCAAACATTCTTTTCCCAATCCTCCAGGCCTCTGGCATGGTTTTCACCCAGCATTTATCTGCACTGAGGTTTACCAGATGCCCCCCTCGGGGCCTTATTTATTTAGGTTAAATGGTTAATGCCGTGGGGCTCTCTGCTTTTTCCCACTGGACTCTGATTTAGTGGCAGGGACAAATTCTTAGCCTTTAGTGCTGGGGCCTGGCACCGACCTGATGGTGTGACTGACAGTGTTTCACAAAACAAGGAAGAAATGGAGAAGGAATAAGGATGGGATGGGAGGGAGAGGAAGGGGAGGGGAGAGAAAAGAAGAGGGTAAGAAAGGAGGGGGAGGAGAAAGGGAGGGAAGGGAAGGAGAGAAGAGAGGTGGGGAAGAGAAGGGAAGGGGAGATATTTTTGAGCCAGTTTCACTCCATATGGTTTCATTTACCCACAGCCCATGAACATACTATAATACAGAAAAATACTCGGAGGGTGATGTTTCTGTAACTTTATTACAGCATGTTATTAGGAGAGACCGTGTTTCTCTAACTTTATTACAATGCTATTCTGATAGTTCCCTCACTAGTTACTGTCACTATCTCACTATAACTCATCTGTAGGTTAGTCTTGAGTACAGGCACATCTGTCCAGCACAGGACTCAGTGCTGCCTGGGGTCCAGGCATCTGTGCAGGATCTCGGGGGAGCATCCTCCACCCATGAGGACACTACAACACCTTACTATTGTTATCATGTGGGCTTCTCTGAGAAGCTCCCTGCTGCAGAAAAAGGGTGGCATGCCTTCTTCTCCATACCCGGGGACTTCCTCCTGGAGGAAGGATAAGTGTAACGTTAGGGCCCTCAGTGGGCAATGAGCCTGCTGGTGTTCAGGCACCTAGGTCTGCTTCTCGCTTCCTTAATGATCCCAGGCAAATTGCTTAACCTCTCCCATCCTCAGTTCCGGCAAAGGCAGAGAAAGTGAAGGTACCTTTCTTTGTTCCAAGACTTTAGTAGGGACTAAAGAAGTAAATGCCTCCAGTAGTAGGAGCCACTTGGCAGCTCCTGGAGAGAAGTCTGACTAATCATATTGTTGTTAGGAGAAAGTGTGTAGTGGGGGTGGAGCTTAGGGACTTGTCTCTAAGGAAACGGCCCATCAGTTGCATAAACATTTATGTGTCCTAATTTGTGCTTGGCATTGTGCCAAGTGTTGGGGGCGAGGCCTGTTCAAGACAGAAAATGACACCAAAGTTACTCTTGTCTTCCTTATCTCCAGAAGCATATTCCAAAGTGCCTAGTGGGCATCTACAGTTTCCAAGAGTATCAGATCCCATACAGATTGTAAAGAGATCAATAATAATAGCTAACAGTAAGATAGAACAATCACAACACTTGAAGAAACGTTATGCTAACGCAGTTTCTCACTCTTGAAGTGGAGACAAATAATGCATTTGAGGTATAGGGAAGTGAGACCAGGTAAGTAAAAACCCACAAAGAGGACTGCTGCACTCCTGAATCCCACATCTGATATTACTATGCAAAGGGGAGAGCCCAGGCCTGAGATGGAGACTAAGGTATGGCAGGCAGGGAGCCGACCTAATTCAGCAGTGGTGAGGGAGGGCTGTTTGCACATCAGAGTTGGTGACACTCCAGGTTCTGAGACACCCATGTGTTGCCTGGACCCGACAATGTCTCTCTTTCCTTCTGCTCCAGTGACTCCAAGCTCATCAAACAGACCCAGCTGTGAGACTTTCCCAAACCCTCTTTCCAAACAGCATCACATGTTGCTTCTCAAGCAATCTCTGTGGTGAAAGATAGATAGGTGCTAAGGCAATTATGAAACCATAAGGCAGAGTGAAGCCAGGGGAATATTCTAGAAGCTCCAGTGAGTGTCTACGAGACACTTGGGTTGACAAAACTACTACCTGAACAATGAGGGTTCAGGGCCTGTGGCATCAGGAGCTTGGTGTTAGAATGTTATCATTTGCACTCACGAGGCAGTGATGGACCAGTGGACTATCCAAATCAATGGCCCTTCTGGAGTTTACTCTGTTGATGGTGACTATTAACACACACAGCCACAATTTGTTCTTTCCTGGTCTGAACGCTGTAGAGAGAGAAACTATAAACCAGTATCATGGCTCCTTCCTCATTTAAAAACAGATTGAAGTGTGCAGCATCAGATAATTCTCTCTCTCTCTCTCTCTCTCTCTCTCTCTCTCTCTCTCTCTCTCTTCGTCTCAGGATATTATTGGGAATTGATCTCTGTATTCTTTCATAGTTAGCATGCATTTTATGGTTGTGACCTAAAAATGTGTGTTACTGCATATCTCTTGAGGAGAATTCATTTTAAATTAAATGCGTCCTCTGGCACTGCAAGACCTCTTTGGTATTTGTGGGTCGTTATGTGAACAAGATGTCAAATTCCTGATTTCATTAAATCATTTAAGGATTGGAAATGGTTGTCTTTGTGAACCTTAGGAAAGATCTGGTTTTCTTTAAAAAGACAAGACAGAAAATGCTAAGAACCAGAAATTATTCATATATTCGCTCTGGCTTCTGTTCACTTCCATGCTTGAATCTTACCAAAGATACTCACCAAGAATTTATTTTGTTAAGAGTTGTTCTGGCCAGGCGTTGGCGGCACACGCCTTTAATCCCAGTACTCGGGAGGCAGAGGCAGGCGGGTCTCTGTGAGTTCGAGGCCAGCCTGGGCTACCAAGTGAGCTCCAGGAAAGGCGCAAAGCTACACAGAGAAACCCTGTCTCAAAAAACCAAAAAAAAAAAAAAAAGAGTTGTTCTGGTAAACTTGGGGAATGATACCAGATTATTTGTATAATTGAGTTCTGTTTGAACCCAGTCTTACTAACATGTGTGTTTATATAGATTATAGATTTACCATATATATGTATATACATATATATGTAATGTCATGTATTTGTTTCAGGAAGGGCTGCTTCTTATTTTAGACTTTTAAAGCTTATGTGGATGCATATGTGCTAACTGGTATTTATGTGCATCATGTATGCACAGTGCACATGGAAGCCCCAAAGAGGGCCTTGGAGCCCCTAGACCTGGACTTACAGGCAGGCAGCTGTGTGCCACCTGGTGTGGGTGTAGGGAACACAAGCTCTCAGCAGCAAGTTCTCTCCGGTTGAGCTGCCTCTCCAGCCCCAGGTGCTTCTTTTTTAAAGGAATTATAAAAATGCACATTGTGTTATATAATAAAATCACGAATACATCATAAAATACAGTAATATAGTACTTTACTAATGAAGTATATATGTTTATCGTACAGTACATTTTAACTTATATTGACATACAACTTTGATCTTGATATTTTTAGTATTTAATGTATTTATACTTTTTACAATAATAGTTAATACATTAAATAAAACATCAGGGTTTCTTCCTGAAAAAGAAAAATGTGAACTGCTAGGCAGATTCTATGAATGGATAATTTTTCACTTATTTTTCAGTTTCTGGGTAGTTAATATGTATATATCTATATGAAAAAGATCAAGTCATGGATAAGTTTAGGTGAACAATGTAAGTTTTTTTGTTTTGTTTTATTTTTCAAGACAGGAGGGGCCATTAAGGCTTGACTCACAATGTAAGTTTTTAATGCGCTGCCCATTGTGCTATTGGGCCACCTAATTTAACTTTTTTAAAATAAGCATTTTATTATGTATTTTTTGTTATTATTATTATTATTGTGTGTGTATATACACTCACATATGGTGTTTTGCATGTTGAAGTCAGAGAACAACTTTTAAATAGATACACATTTCTAGAATGTTCTTTAACTTTGGTCAGATAGAAACCAGCATTTACAGTTTGCAACCGGCAGGGAGAATAGAAGGGGCATTTCATTGTAGCCACACACCCATGGCCCCTCAGCCCCTGCTCAGCAGAGCTGCCAAGTGGCTGTGTGTCTTTTTATGAGCTGTGGACCTCTCTGGTTGGACAAATGAAGCTGGCAGGAGTTGTCTAAGTTCGCTTTGCTGCTGCAGTCCTGTGTTTCCAAAATGATTCAGAAATGTTAGCCGCAGGACTCCTTCCCAGAGACTGCTTTGTTGGCTTTTTTTTCCTGTCTCTTTCTGGGTCTCTCCCTTTTACTCTGTGCATTTAACCGCAGGGAAACACACTGTGGAAAGCCCAAAATAGCTGCAGCCAAGAAGCCAACAGGAGACCACACGGCTCCACAGGGTCCGGCCAATGCCAAATACTTGTCAACAAGTCCCTAGCAGGACATGGGAAGGGCCTTGTGCTCAAGACTCCTATGACCGCCCTGTGGCCACAGAGCACCTGGGACTCTCAGGGACCCCTGGGAAACCATCATACCTGCTGCGGACTGCAGCCCAGTAATCCTCATGCTTCCAGATCCTACTTCCCAGGGCCCTCCTGTTCCCATGGCAACTCGGAGGGCTCCTTGAAAGTATTCAGAGACTGGTTAACGTGATCAGTTGTGTGTCTACACCTGCTCTGGGCAGCATTCCAAATCCACAAAGGGCAGATACCATGTGTCCTCAGCTCTGTGGGCCAGAGGCTCCAAGCTTTGGGAAGCCAGGAGAATGTGTCCCTCATTCTAACCTTCTGGATCAGTATCCCAAATGTCGGGTCTTGTTATTGTTTCCTGAAGTAGGAGCTCCATGGTAATTGTTCTCAGCCTTCACGGTGATTCGAAGCAGGCCTCTGGAAAGGGTCCTAGGTTTGTGTGACTGTAGCAGGTGTCTTCGTTCAGCTTCATAAAAATCCCAAGAGGGAGACTTGGCCTTTGAAACACAGGCTTATATATGACCTCAAATTTGGCCGACTGTGTGTGTGTTAAAACCGCCCTGACACAAACAGCTTTTTCTAACACTGAATTCCACAGCGGAAAGGGCTCTGAAATATGGGTTGTAATTTCCATTAAGAGATTTTAAAAAATCATGTACTCCAAGATATGCCATCTGCAGACTCAATCACTGAACTGAAGAATGCTGGGGTACTGTAATTCAGCCGAAGGAGGAAAAGAACAGCCTTGCTTTCTCATGGAGGCGGCCACTCACAGGATTTTCCTTAGGTGATGAAGGGATATGTCTGCTGGCACAGACCACATACCTGGGATGTGCCACATTGTGCACTGGGCCCCAGAGATCTGTGGGTAACTGAGGGACTCCCTGAAGGAGTCGCTGCCCTGAGGAGATCATCGCATCTGGCAGCTGGAATATAGACGGTCAGGTGAAAGAGTCCTATGGTGAGGTGGGGGTGACTTCCTCAAGGGCCGAGGGTATTGAAAACTTGTAATTACCCTTTGAAGTACTAGTAATAGCTGTCTTTAACAGAGAGGAGGGCAAAGTCGAGAAGTTCATGAGTGATACTGGGGAAGAGTAGAGCCTATTCTTTAATCTGTAGGAAGCCAAGTCCCTGCTCTTCCTACTACACCCCGAATATATATATATATCTCCAGTGCAAGGTGTGCCACCATTTCAGTAAAGTGGGAATAAACTGCTTTACTCCAAAGCTTCTGTCCCATAAGCTTTCTCATCTTGACAGCACACTCCAGGGTGAAGAATCTCACTCATCAAGAAAACTGTATAAGCCGGACATCTAATGATGTTAGTTCCTATTCTCGATTCTGTCAGCAAATGAAATCCCCTAAAATGTTTTCACTGGAATCTCAGGCGTGTGTCTGAATATGGGAAACAGCTTACTGTGCAGGCTGAGCTCTGAGGAGCTAGACCACCCCGCCACTGGGATACGGAGATCAAGGTCTCAGCTAAACCTCAGGCTTGTACATTGTGGGTCTCTTAGGTGACATTGAAAAATATCGTGGAATAAAAGGACTTTGGTGGGTTGTGCAATATAAATATTCTTGGCCACATACACAATGGTGAATGGTAACAGAACTTAACAATTTAAAAAATTTAAAATTTTATATTTTGAATTGTCAATAATTAAATATGTTTAATATGACAATGTGGCATTTTAATAAATGTATATGATGTAGGCTGGTAGACGTAGGTTCATTAGAACATTTATCATTGCAAATACTTTCATTTTCCTATGGCAAGAGTGGTTAGAGTCTGCTGTTAGCTATGTTGAGGTATTTAATATTGCCAATTTGACTGGATAAATAAATACCAGGAGACAAATTTCTGGGTACACCTGGGATTTTCTCGATTAGATGAATTGGAGTGGGAAGACCCACCCTCAATGTGGGTGGCACCATTCCATGCTCTTGGGTCCTGGGCTGAGTGAAAAGGAGAACATGAGTTGAGACCAGTATTCAACTTTCTATGGATACAGTGTGATCAGTGGCCTCATGCTCCTGCTTACAGCCATGATAGATAGAGCCTTCAGACCATGAGCCAAAATAAACCCTCTGTCCTGGCTAATTTTTTATTATCAACTTGACACTCCTGAGAAGAGGGAGCCTCACCTGAGGAATCGCCTCCATGATGGTCTACAGCCATGACTGTGGGAGCATTTTCTTGATTGCTAGTTGATGTAGGTGGACCCAGTACACTGTGGGTGGTACCATCCCTATGTAGGTGGGCCTGAGATGAAAATGAGCAGACAGTAAGCCAGTAAGCAGTGTTTCTCCAAGGTCTCTGCTTCAGCCCCTGCCTCCAGGTTTCTGCTCTCAACTCCTGTCCTAACTTCCCTTAGTGGAGTCTAAGCTGAGAAAACCCCTTTCGTCCTCCAAATTGCTTTGGATCAGAGAGTTTTCTCCCAGCAACAGAAGGGCGAATAGGACCCCTCTCCTTCCTTAACCCCCTCTTTCTTTCTAATGCTGCATCTGTTGACCACAGTCTTCTCTTTGCCTAGTCACAAGGCCACTCCATCTCTGGTAGTCATCATCCCATTCATAGAAGTAGTTGTGAGTTTCTGCTTATTGTTTTAATAAAGGACATGTATTTATTTGCCTGTCAAAATACAACAAACACTTTTTTTTCCATAGGAACACAGCTATTCTGTTCTACATATGGTTCATTAGATATTCCAGCACAATCCATGGACAAGCCATCCTTTCCCACACTATTTCAGCAAGTATAATGTCATACTAAAGAAAAATACTTTCTATATATATATTTTATTTTCTGGGAATGTCCTGGCTCACTAATGAATGCTTAGTTTTTCTAAATAAGTTTTAGATGTTTTCTAAACAATCAAATTTGGCTGAGGCAGTATTTATAAATTTACTTGGGAAAACTGACCTTTCTATTTTGACCTCATTTCCAAATGTTCATTATAGATCATTTTCTTTTTATCTTATGATCTCTAGAAACTTTAGGTCTTGGGTGTTTTCACTACTTAGCCCTTGTTGGTAATATTTTCTCATTAATAAAGGATGCATATATACAGTACATTTAATTACTTTTTCCAGAAGTGTTTTCTCAAGGGTTTTCAAAGAAAGTCATGATGCCTTTAGGATTTCTGCACATGTAAACAATGGTTTATCTGGATACAAAAAATATTGCTCCCAGCCTTCTGAGAACCCAGACGTTTTGGACAAGATGGCTTATGTCAGACTGTTTCTGCAGCAGAAGGGCTGGCCTTCCTTGTTACAGGACCTTAGCATTTCCTTTTTACTTTTTCTGTTCTTCTTGTTTTCTTTTGATGCTGGAGAGCAAACACAGGAACAAGTGACCTACCCACTGGGCTACCTTCTCAGCCCTATATCTTCTGTTCTTAAACATCACCACAATAGCCCAGACGTGGATTTTTTTTCTTTATTGTTTTGCTTCCATAAACTGCGATCTATTGTCTTAAGTTATGGGACATTCTTTTAGTGTATTTTTTTCTCTGCTTCAGGAACCATTGTTATGTAAATATTGACACTCGTATTTCTAATCTCTAAGATATCTAACTTCTGAGTATTTTCAAAAGCCAAAGATTTAATTAATATTTGTTTACCTTCTGCATCTGATATTATTTTATTTACAACTGATGTCAATCTTTAGTTATGTCTTCTTTTGGGCTTTGTATAATGTTAGTAAATGACTCAGTCTTCTTTCCTGATTCTTCAACTTTGTCCCAAGCATTCAAAGCTGCTATACGACATAGGGTCAGGTTATGATCATCAAATCCAAAATGTCTTTGTAAATCAGCACACCGGCCTTTACCGAGAAGCTGGTCTTGGGAAGTATCAGCACCTCTAGTCCTGTTTCATTGTTCTATGACCCTAGCTTATTGTTCTATTGTTGATAAAAATTCAGGAGTCAGATACTGGGGTGAAAACCTGATAGATCCAAAGAGCAGCAGAGGAATGATCAGCAGACCTTAACTCTCCATGCTTCCAAGGCTGTGAATCTCTTTAAGCCCCTCTCTATATTTTCCTGTGTTTCCCCTATCCAGGTCTTCCAAAACCTCAATGGCTAATTCTGGCCAGCCAATCACTGACTCCACCCTCTGGTTCAAGTTAAACTTTATTAACAATCTTGGAGTATCAATGTGAACAAATATCCCACAACAGACTCCCTCTTTTCCCCCTATTATTTCTTCCTAACCTTTGCTCCCTTGTCTGACATTTCTTATGAGGCAGAGGAGTAGTGGCCAGGCTCTCTGCATCAATAGAAGGAGAAGTATGTATTAGGGCAGAGGCTCTGAACATTATCAGCTAGGCTAGAATATCACTGTTTAGACTCAGTAACTTTGTCTCAGGCATCTCTTGGTTCAAAGATCTTTCCTGGATAGGTCTTTAGTTTCTTAAATGTCAAGATGAAGGCAGAGAATGACAGATAGCTCAGAGAAGGACTCACCACCTAGCTCCTGTTGTTAGCTTTGCCTGCTCCTGGCCTTTACTCCTCCTTACCCTTTTTGGTTCTGGCACCATCTTGCATGCTTGTCCCTGTTCTGTTATAGACAATTAAGTTAAAGACACTTAAAGAGACAGATGTCTTTGTTTTAAAAAAAGTCATAGGGGAGAGTAAATGCTCAAGAATTTACTGAACCCCAAAGTTGGTTTTAATATGTTTGCCCAGGTTTATCATTCCTGCCCTCCCTCTCCCCCTCCCTCCCTTCTTCTTTCTTCCCTCTCTCCTTTCCTTCCTTCCAGAACTGAGTATTGAACCAAGGATGTGCTAGGTGGGCACTCTACCACTGAGCTATGTTCCCAGCCCTCTTTTTATAGGCTATTGTTAAGTTACACTGGCTGGCTTGAACTCTGTAGCCCAATTGGGCATTGAATTTGTGATCCTTTTGCCTGCTGAGTAGCTGGAATCACAGGCTTTTGCCCGGGGACTCAGCCAGTATCTTTTCTATTTAATTAATTGCTAACATGGTGTAGATTCCCTGGTTTGGAAGCACAGGTTTTCTTGGCTGCACCCTTACCAGCCCCCTCCATCATGACTATCATTTTTCTTCCTGTGGTCACTCACGTTTGCACTATACATTTTTCTTAGTTAACGAGCTTTCCTTTTCAGAGCACTTGTATAATTACAGAAAACTGATTAGATAGCACAGAGAGTTTTAAGACTGTTCTATTGTTTGTATTTTGCATGTAATAAATTTTCTCTCAGTCTATGGGTTTTCCCCCTCCATCTCCTTACAGTGTCTCTTGCGAAGCAGACATTTTATTAAGTTCCAATTATTAAGTGTTTCTTTCATGGCTTATGCTTCTTTGGTAAATAGACAAATGATGGCCTTTGCCTCTTTATTAGAAATGTTTCATGTTGTTCCTCACATCAGGCTAGGACTGGTACCCAAAGTCCATAGGTACTAAACTCAAATTCTTAAACATCAAGTTGCTTTACCTGCAGTACAAATGAGCATTCTGTAAATGCTTACTTACTTGCTTTGTATATCTTGTGAAGCCACACACCACCTCTACTAACCATTACCAAGAGCAAGCCAGCTGTGAAAGACCACTGACCTCTGCTCATTTTCAATGCCCTCTGTCTCAGTGACCTTCCTTCCATCTTGGGCTTCTCCTAGCCAGGAGGCCTCTCTCAAACATCCCCACCCCCTCTTCCGGGGTCCCTCCCTCATTCCCATTCTGCAGGATGGCTTTGGTACAATGTCTCTGGAATAGCTCTTGCTGAGTGGGCCTTCCCCCCTCAAGCAACTATAGCTAGAGTTTTCCTGCCTGACCCACAGTCAGGACAAATCTCTGTCACCCGCCAGTCCCACAGCCGCTCAGACCCAACCAAGTAAAAACAGAGACTTATATTGTTTAAACTGTTTGGCCTAATGGCTCAGGCTTCTAGCTATCTAGTTCTTACATCGTAAATTAATCCATTTCTATAAATCTATACCTTGCCACCTGGCTCATGGCTTACCAGCATCTTCACATGCTGCTTGTCATGGCAGTGGCTTCCACTTCCCAGAATTCTCTCAATTCTCCTCTCTGTTAGTCCCGCCTATACTTCCTGCCTGGCCACTGGCCAATCAGTGTTTTATTTATTGACCAATCAGAGCAACAGATTTGACATACAGACCATCCCACAGCAAGCAACCCCACCTAAAGATCTCCCCAATAAAGATTACTACATGTAACGTCTTATGGTCATGTCTCTTCCTTAATCAACTCCTGGGGCCTCAAGATAACAGTTCCCACAGAGTTGATGCCAAAACTCATTGCCAAACCTACCATCACCTAGTCTGTCTTCTGCGTTGTCTTCTAGAAGCTTCCAAGCTTGCATTTTTATCTATGATTTTCTTCATTCTGAATTACTTTTGGTAAAGTTTCTGAAATATTGTCTAAATGGGTTGTGGGGCTTCCTTCTTTCTTTCTTTCCATTTTTCCATTGAAGTAATTGCACTTCAGTTAGTTCTATGTACATGGGATGTTTGGGCCTCTATCTTCTAGCATTAATTTGACTGCTGTGGTTCTTTGTCGTCTTGATTTCTGTGGCTTTGGAATGAGTGTTTTTGTTTTCTTTTTGAGACAGGGTATCACTGAGTAGCTCTGGGCTGTCCTGGAATTCACTATGTAGAACAGGCTGCCCTCGAACTTGGAGATCCACCTGCCTCTGCTTCTGGAGTGCTGGGATTAAAGGTGTCCATCACTGTGCCTGGCTCCACCTTACTATTCTTTCTTTTACTTTCTGGCAAGGTCTCTCACTGGGACCTGGGATTCTCTGTTTTTAGGTCAGGCTGACTGATCAGCAGACCCTGGAGATCCTCCTGTCTCTGCCTCCCCATCTCTTGGAATACACACACATACCATCACGCCTGGCTTTTATGTGGGTGCTACGTATTGAACTCAGGTCCTCATGCATGTGTGACAAGCACTTATTTCAATGTTGTTGCTTTGGCTAGTTTTTCGGGTGACATTAAATACAAACCCAAGCACACTAAGTACAATCGGACCCTTCCCTTGTTTTCAAGGTGTCAATTTCATATTTGCCATTCTACCCATTTGACATTTACTTTTAGACAGACCTTTGTATCCTGTGATTTCTTGAAGTGCTTCTTTCTTGACTTCCTCTAGGAACTATCGTCTTCTACTGAGTACTGTTTCTGCACTCCTAGAATGACTGGTTGATCTATGTCATCATGTTGGAATAGTCACATGTGTTTATAGAATTCCTAGTTTAAGGTTTCCCTTGAATTGTCTGGAGAAGTATTCATTTAGTGTTCTCAGAATTGAACTTGTGAATGTCTTTGTTACTCTGTTTGCACTGGTCTTCATAAGTGAGAGATTGGCTTTAGTTTTATTTGTAAAAACTATTTTTTCCTTGGGTCAGAGAGATGGCTTGGCAGTTGGGAGCGCTTGCTGCTCTTGCAGAGAACCCAAGTTCAGTTCCTAGCACTCACATTGAATATCTCAAATCACCTGTAATTCCAGCTCCAGAGGTTCTAATGTCCCCTTCTGACCTCTGGAGGCACCTAATTCTCTCTCTCTCTCTCTCTCTCTCTCTCTCTCTCTCTCTCTCTCTCTCTCACTCACACACACACACACACACAAACACACACACACAGAGTAAAAATAAATACTGAAACAACCAAACAAGTCATTTTCCTTATACCCTCAAGTGATTTCAGTAGCATGACAATGATATATCTGTTCCTTGACATTTGAAAAACATCCATAAACCTGCTTGGTTCTGATGCTTTCAGAGAGGTCACTCTTCAATAAAATCCTTCCAGATTATTCTCTTATGAATGTCTATTTAGGAATTTTTAAAACGAGTTTGTAATCAGTTTTGGGTGTTGGTATTCCCTGAAAAATGGCCCACTTGAATGATATTGCCAAACATTTATATCTGGAATATGGAGCTGACTCAAGCGACCGCGTTGTCTCAGAGCTCAGGAAATCTTTGGCATCTCTTTTCTTAATTAAGTTCATGATGTGTTTTGTTTCTTCCTTGAATAGTAGGCTCAAGAAGAAGCTTAGAATTTGTCTTCTTCTCCATCAAATTTTTCCTCAGTGTGGTACATTTTCCCTCTTGCTTAGTGAGGCTCTCATTTCATTTGCATTTCTAGAGACAAACGCCCAGGTATTTGCCTTCATTACTTAATGTTTAATCAAAACAAAAACAAAAACAGCAAAAGCTGCCAATTTATTCAGCTTATCTACAGCATTTAAGTGAATTGTTTTCTTTTACTTTTTTGTCTTGTCTTGTTTTGTTTTGGTATGTGGGAGTATGACATGCAAGTTCAGAGGACAAGTTGTAGGAATTGGTTCTCTCCTTCCATCCTGTGAATTCCAGGGCTTGAACTCAGGTCTTCAGACTTGGTGACAGGCATCTTTATCAGCTAAGCTATCTCACAGGCCCCACAGCATTTAGGTTTTGGATCATAATGTTTGTAGTGTCATTAACCTCTTTCCCAAGCTATGTGAATAAAGTGTGTCTTTCGCAGACCAGTAAGAAGAAAGAAAGCAAACGAAAGGAATTACCCACAATTCCAACAATTATATCTTTCGTTGACATTTGATGATAATTTTTTCCTCAACATAAATTTTTCATTGATTATTTTGGAATTTCATATAATGCATCCTGATCACACTTACTTCCAAGTCCTCCCAGGTCCACCTCCACCCTTGTGATCCCCCCCAAAAAAGAAGAAGAAAAAATTAAAACTGAGTCCTTCCCCACCCTCACCCTGCCAGAAGCCATCAACTATGAAGATTTTCTCTTTTTAAACTTTTTATTGGTTCTTTGTGAATTTCGCATCAGGCATGAGTCATTGGACTGGTTCGAGGCCTCTGACTTCTGCTACACTGTCAGTACAGGATCCTTACTGGGGCTCCTCTCAGGTATCCTGTTTTTGCCCTGTGTCATGGAGTCCCTGCAGCTTTGGTTTTGCAGGACTGGCCTCTTTACACACTCCAGCAACTCATGGAAGGGGTAGTTGTTGTGATGGGCCAACTCAAAGCCCTGGATCTGGACCTGGGTGGTAGGTGAGTTGGTCAGCCTGCCTGCTCCCCACACCTGCACCGCCAGTGCCAGCTCTCCTGCTTTGCCCAGGTGAGTGGTTGGGGCCAGCTCTCCTGCCTGTGGCAGCTGGTAAGGGGCAGGACTGGATCTACTGAGCTCACAACACCAGGGCCAGCTCTCCATCACTGCCCCAGTGAGGGGCGGGGCCAGCTCACCCAAATGCAGCAGTCAGCAAGGGAGAGTCCATCTCTCCCACACCCATGCCACCAGGGTGAGGTCTACTGTGTTGCCCAGACGAGGTGTGGGCCCCACTCTCTAGAATACTGCAGCTGTCAAGGGTCAGGGACAGCTCTCCAGCTCTCATGCCTTTGGGGCCAATGATTTGATGACAATTTTAAAAATTTTATGTTAAGATTCATAATGATCAGAAATAAAAGGATAAACTTGGAAAAAATCTGCAATTTCTACAAGGAGAATAGTTTTCTTAATATAAATAAATGAATGTCCTTAATACAAAGTTTCTATGAAGTGCTAGGGAAAAGTAGAAGACACCATTTGAACCATGGGCCACTTCATAAAGGAAAAAGCTGTATTAACCAAAAGCATAGTTTTAAAATTTAGTAAAGGAAGAAATAGAAATCAAAGCCATTGTGTGAAATCTCCCCCCTCTTAAATCAGCAAAGATTTTTCTTCTTTAGCAGCTACTCCCAAGTATTGTTCAAATCTTAGATGATCTTTTAATAGAAAACCCAGTGCCAGATATCAGGGTGAGAGCTGAAAGATCAGAGAAGCAGGACAGCCAGCCACTAGTTCTTACCTCTACAAAATCCTCAGCCTCAAGAGTGAATTCCTGTTTCCTCATGCCTTATGTATCTTTCTCTGCCCTGTCATATTACTTCCTGGGATTAAAGGTGGTGTGCTTCCTAAGCAAAGGCATGAGATCTCAAATGCTGGGATTAAAGGCATGTGACACCACTGCCTGACCTCTATGTCTAATCTAGTGGCTGGCTCTGTCTTCTGATCCTCAGGCAAGTTTATTAGGGTACACAATATATCACCACACTAAAGTTAGCAAAACTTTGAACAAATAGTATCTTTTTACTATTTTTAATACAATAGAAAATAAGTGATTTAAAATCTTAAAAAAATCTCTCAGGAAATGAATCATCTGGGGCTGGAGAGATGGCTCAGCGGCTGATGATACTTGCTGCTCTTCCAGAGGACCCCAAGTTCAATTCCCATCATCTATACCAGATGGCTCACAACCATCCAGAACTCCAGCTTCAGGGCATCTGACATGTTCTCCTGATCTCTATGTGCACACACATACTCATAGACAACACACACACAACACAACACAACACACACACACACACACATTTTTAAAAAAGAAATTCACTATCCATGCACCAAAAATTAGCTAAAAGATGCCCTTTACAGCTACAAACTAAACGTTAAACAAGAAGAGATTGGCTGATGCTACCAGGGGAATAGAAATGAACAGATTAAGCAGCTGTTAGAAACAAGACAGGAGAAAATATTTAAAATGTTTAAAGAAAGAAGAAACACCAAGCTATATTGCTGCATGAAACAGGCAGAATTCAAACATGAGTTCAGAGGAGGTTTCGTCTTGGACATTATAAAGCTGGGTGACATTTGAACACAGAAATGCTTGCACACATGCATTATGGGTAATTTTCTCCTCTTTCTGCCTCCATTCCTTTTCTTATTGTACTACTCAGGAAAAGCAAGGATTCGGACAGAGAAAAATTGCCTGCTGTGTTTTCAGAAATGAGCTTTCATAAACCCTCCCCCACGGTGCTACAGAATCTTCAAATCGAACAAACAGAAGATCACCATGACTGTGTCTATGGGGACTTTTTAGAAAGGTAAACAGCAGATGTTTGTTGGCAGGAAATGGAGGTGTGGAAATAATGATGTGCTGATCCAGGATCAGACTGTAAAGTTGAATCATGCCTTAGAGTCACCGGAAGTTGTGAGGAATCCTAGCAAAACCCCAGGTTCACTGTCCTCAGCTTT
>CABHPH010131652.1:0-26638 GCA_902168325.1 Peromyscus nudipes | reverse complement strand
GGGGCCCAGAGGCACTGACTAGCATGAGGTGTAGGGAATAGACATTCAGAAAGTAGCCTTGGCACCCCAGGGAAATAGGTGGGCAGCAGAGGTCTTGGGCCTCAACAGCTATCAGGGCTTCATTGGCCAGAAGGGTGGGACACACCGAGCAGAGGGTGTCTGCCCAGCTGCCATGTGTAGAGGTTGGGAATGGTATACCTGGGGATGCAACTCACACGGGGCTAGGCTGTCCGTAAAGCATAAGCATCCCAGAAACCAACCCGAGGGAGAGGAACTTAGCCCCCAGGCCTTCCCTGAGCCGGCCCACCATAGCACCAATCCCTAGCTAATCTGTAGTCCAGAGGGCTCAGGCAGTCAGGGGGACCAAGTCAGAGACTTGTTGAGTATGAAGTATGAAGTCCAGAGGGCACTTCGGGGGAACAGACTTGAATAGATGGGAGCAGAGTTGCCAGTGTTCCGGGATAAGTGCTGGCTCACCACCTAGCTGCACTCTATGGTTTCTCACACTGTCCCTCTCTCTGTCCCCCTTGGTCACTGCAGGAAATATCTGCGCGATGCTGACCGCCAGGTCCTGGCACAGCGGGCTTTCATCCTCACTGTGAAAGTGTTGGAGGACACACTGAGTGAGCTTGCAGGGGTATGTCCGCCCACCACACCTCAGCCCGGGCCTTGTGTACTGGGGGCTGAGGAAACAAGTCTCTGCAGCAGCCACAGGTAGTGGCCCTGCACAGGTCCTCCTTCCGTGCCAGCTCCCCACAAGGCTCACATCACAAAGCTCCTGGAAAGCCAGGCCGTGCCATCCCAGAAGCAATGAGTAAGAATCCTACTGCCCATCCTGCCCCGACACTCGCTTACGGGTGAGGAGGGTGCGAGTGCTGCCAGAGGAGCAGAGGAGAATGGGGCTCGGGGCTAGCCCCCCCTTCTCATGACTGAAGCTGGCACATGTGCATAACCAGAGTGGCATCGGGTGGAGGGACCCGTGGAGGCCCCGAGACCAGCGAAGCACCATAACTTGTCTGTTTTCCTCGTAGGGGTTAGAACACCCAGGACCCAAGGCCTGTGGCCTCTCTGGAGCCAGGATGACCACCGATGTCTCTCACAAAGCCAGTCCTGAGGATGGCCAGGAAAGCCTCCCTCACCCCAAGAAGCTACCTCTAGCTGATGGCTCAGGACCAGGGCCTGAGCCAGGGGGCAAAGTGGGCCCTCTCAACCAATTACCAGTGGCCACAGACACAAGGGGCAGCACAGACCAGGGTGGGGAGCAGAAAGATAAGGAGGGTCCCCAGGCAGGGCCCACTGAACCCATGGACACCAGTGAAGCTGCTGTTCGCCACCCAGACTTGGAACAGACATCACCTCTGCTTCCAGGCCGCCCCCCAAGGGACCGGGGCCCTGAGAGCCGGTCCGCTGAGCTTTCCCTAGAGGAGCTGAGCATCAGCACCCGACAGCAACCCGCTCCACTTGCACCAACCCCAGTAACGCCCACCACCGCTGCTGCGCCCCCCACCATGGGAGCCAGGGGAAGTGGCCACCCTGAAGAGGCACCTCCAAGGCCTAATCGCAAAAGGAAACTCTTGGAGGACACAGAGTCGGGCAAGACGCTCCTGCTGGATGCCTACCGAGTATGGCAGCAGGGCCAGAAGGGCGTGGCCTATGACCTGGGCCGCATTGAAAAGATCATGTCGGAGACTTATATGCTCATCAAGCAGGTGGGCAGCCGCTGCACTGACCCCAGGGCTGCATCTGTCTCAGACTCTTCATTGCCTGGGCCTTCTGTTCCCCAGAAGGTTCCTCCTTGGGGCCCTGAGGTGGGCTTTAAGTATTGTGCCCACCCCTTTCCCACTGTGTACTTTACTTGTTTTTTGTTTTTCGTTTTCCCTTTTTGGGGTGAGGGGGTGATGTTTATTTTTGAGGTTTTCTCTGATGAGCAGGTAGTAAGTTTAGACTCAGAAAACAGTAGAGTGTACATATGAATTCAGCCTTAGAGAAAGACTAAACTACAGTACAGTCCAGCACAGGAGTGTGGGAGCCCCTGGTCCCACCACTGCGAGGGGCCTCTGGATACATTTGAGCCACTTCCTGAGATGAGTGGCTGTGGTACCCAGCCTGAGGAGCCCACGCATGGCCGCCCAGAGAGTCTGCCACCCTTCTCAGTTTGCTTGCTCCCCACTCCACAGACAGATACAGTATGCCCATAGGAAGAGTCCCCCAGGACTTGACCACTGCAGATGGGTGACTGTCCTTAGTGGTCGGTTTTCCCAGACGGTGCCTTTGAGATCCTCCCCACCCTGGCAGCATTGTTTCCCTGTGAATTCCTAGGAACGGTGTGGGTGCTGCTGCTCTTCCTGCAGGAGAGAGACCTGGTTATTTCCTACGCCGCCTCTTCCCATCTTTACTTGACAGTATGTGGCCATCTCCTTCAAGCCACATCTGCTTGTTCAGGATACCCTACGCCTCCAGTCTCATATTGACCTCCAGATGTATTAGGCTCTTAGTCTGGTGTACACAATTAGGTCCAGGGTTGCCATCCTACCTGGGCTTCTAGAAGGCACCTCCCATTGGAATCAATAACCTACTCTCAAGGGAGACCAGAAACCAGCCTGTGACAGCCACTTTAGCTGGTCTGGTTTTGTTTTGAGACAGGGTCTTACTGTGTAATTCAGGCTGGCCTGATATACTCAATCCTGCCTCTTGACTCCCAAGTGCTGACATTAAAAGCATGTACCACAAAGCCCAGCTCTCACCTGAATTTGAAAGCCTGGTTGGGGTCTGAGGCCTCTGTCACTCTCAGCCTTTGAGGACATAAATAACTGGCCTTGGAAAGTAACTCAATGTGGCCTGAGGGTTAACTGGGACACCAGCAGTTGGTACCTGGGCCTTTGGCCCACATCCCCACCCGGATGGGACATTCGGGTGCTGGGTGTAGTCCTCCCTGAGGACAGTCCACATAGGAATGTCCTTGTTGAGCTGGGTTAATACAGTACCTAAGGGAACGGGGCTGGGAGCAGGTCAGGCACCGCGGCCTAGGTTCCCTAATTGTAGGCATCTCTCTGTTCAGGTGGATGAGGAGACCGCACTGGAGCAGGCTGTGAAGTTCTGTCAGGTCCACCTTGGGGCTGCTGCACAGAGACAGGTAAGCTCTGCCTTGCACACCACCCACTCAGCCTATGCCAGCCCTTCATGCAGAACCTGTCCCACACCAAGGCCTTGGGCTGCAGGCCAGAAGCAAATGTGCCCTGGAGTTGGTTCCTGTGGTTATTGTGGGACTAGGCGGGAAGAGCAGGAAGTGTTTAGGCTTCTGGATAATGGGTCACGACCCCAAAGTGGTAGGTAGTGCCTTGACAAGACTCAGACAATCATAGGGGTCCTGAGGGGTTATACGTTAGCTCCTTCACTAGTAGGAAGGGCCTTAACCTTTGTGACTGGTAGAGAAGTGATACCAGAACCTGGCTAACTAGAATTGAAGCGGCAGGGAGCGTGGGGCGGAGGCAGAGCCCATACAGGGGTAACTGAATGTGGTAGGGACCAGGGACTCCTCCCAAGCCAGGTATCCAGGTGCCTATGAGGCAGGGGAAGATGGGCAGAAAGGCTGGTAGTAGGATGGTAGTGAGAGTAAGATCCTCCTGGGATGAGCTGAGTGAAGCCCCTCCAGGCTTAAGGTAGAGCTCCTGATGACCAGATGTGGTGGCACACACCTTTAATTGTGGCACTCGGGAGGCAGAGGCAGGCAGATTTCTGTGAGTTCTAGGCTAGCCTGGGCTACAGAGCGAGTTCCAGGACAGCCAGGGCTCCATAGAGAGGTCCTGTCTCAAAAAAAGGAGGAGGGGGAGGATTGGACTCATGTTGACTCTTGCCAGGGAACAGCCTAGCAGGACAAAGAGCCACCCCCTGTAAAGCCTTGAGAGCCTGCAGGTCAGAGAATGCCTCAGTCTTGTCTCAGAAAAGGCAGAGCATCCTTCTGGTTAGTGACCATGGTCATTGTCCATGTTATTGTGAGTGTATCTTCTCATCCTAGGGGTGGCCCAGGTGTCTGGGGCTGCCTTGTCCTAGGAGCCCCAGCAGCTGGCAGGTATCTCAGGGGTCCAGGCAGGCTTCCTCCTGGTAGAATGGGGCATGACATCATCAACACTGTCTGGACTATAGGTCTAGGGGTCCAGGGATTCATCTTTGAACATGCAGGCTGTGGGTCAGCCTCCTAGATGAGAAACATAGTCCTTGGCAGGATTGACCAGCCAGCCATCAGACCTCACCACTTGATTTTTCAAAGCCTGGTATTTGCTGTGTAATCCTCCTGCCTGAGTGCTGGATTACAAGTGTGTATATCTCCACCAGGCAGTGGTAATGCACATCTTTAATCCTAGCACTCAGGAGGTAGGGGCAGGCGGATCTCTGAGTTCAAGGCTAGCCTGGTCTACAGAGTAAGTTCCAGGACAGACAAGGCTATACAGAGAAACTCTGTCTCAAAAAAAAAAAAAAAAAAGTATGTACCTCCATGCCCAGCTTATATCTGACTTTGAAGGGGCTTAAGTGATAAACACATTCAGGAAATAGCAAACCCCTTCCCTTACTGGCGCTGTATAGCAAGTTGTTAAGGACAGGACAGAGTCTCATTTCTTAGAGGAGGTGGCTAAAGCCACAGAGGACTACTTGAAGCCGGACCTGCACATATCAGTACCACTTGGTCACTGGTTGAAAGCAGCAGCCTAGGTAATGGGGTAGACAAAGCTGGGGGATAGGATCCCTACGTTTCAGGCTGTCTGCTGCTAGGCAGTGTCAGGCCTGGCCCTTGGGATGCACCTCCTGGAAAGCAGAGCCAGCCCAGTGGTCCTTAGGGCTTGCCACCCACTCCCAGGCCCCTGGGCTTGTCCTGGTCCTCTCACCACCACGCACCATTTGGGTCTGGCTAGCAGCTATGTCCCTCTGCTCCTTTGTGACCTGGAGCCCAGTCTCAGAGGGCTGTTTCCCATCCCCGCATCTTTCCGTGTGCTTCACCTCTTCTAGGAGAAGCTACCTAATGGGCTCCTCCCAGGTTCCCTTGAAGTTCCATGTTGTTCCCTACTATTCCATGATCATCCCAGTGGGTGGGGGCTATGGGCAGGCTGTTCTTCTGCCTGCACCCTCTTCCCACAGAGCCCCACAGCCTGCACTTTGAGAAGGGCAGTTGAGACAGTTCCAACTGGCCTGGACCCACCTCTGGCCAGCATTAGGAAGACACCAGGCATTCAGAGCCAGAAGCCCTTGCCCCTTTAGAAATTTCCATTTTGTTTTCTGGTATCCCCGGAAAGTGTTGTGGGCCTCCTTCGGGGCAGTCACTTGCTGCTGAGGTTGTTCCTGATTAAGGACAGGGTGGGGATGCAGATCTCACCCCTGTGTCTGCCATCTTGCACATTGCCAGCATTGCTGTGGCCTCCTGGGGCCAAGGTCCAGGTCTGGCTTCCTGCCTCATCTTCCAGCAGACTAACTTCTCGTAGCACTGGACACCCACCACATAGTGAGACTTGCAGCCTCGTCCCCACCAGTGAGACATTTTAAGAGAAGCAGATGTCAGAAGAGAAAGCACCAATGGGTACTAGGGCAAGGGAACTGTATGGAGAGTCAGAGACCTCTAAGGTCCCAGCTTCTTGGCCAAGCAGGCCTTTCTTTAGCCTGCAGCCTGGCTGCTGTTTTCCAGCTTGGGTAGCATTAGACCCGAGGGTCTCAAGCTTGGGCAATAGACTAGTTCATTTTTCCCTCTTGGAAAGTCACTCTCCTGGTTCACCTTCAGCCCCGATATTGGGCCCTACATCCTACATAGAGACATAGTGAATGGGCTCCTCCCAGACTGGCAGTGCAGAGGGGCTAGGGAAATAAGCCAGGTCTTCACTGAGGCCCTACTAGCATGGGTGGATGTCTCCCAGAGAGGGAGGAGCCGGACTCTCGGCAGTGTGTTGGTGTCGATTGTGTCCTGGGAGAATGTTTGTGGTTCTTGTTGGCTGTGCCAGAGAGCTCAGAGTGATGCGTGGTGTTATGTTGGCATCCAGGGCAGATGAAACGTCCTATGGAACTGAATTAGGCTGGCATGGGACAGAGCAGTGCATGCTCAGAGGGCTGCCCCACTGACCTTCCTCACCTTGCCTTTGTTACAGGCCTCAGGAGATGCACCCACCACTCCCAAGCACCCCAAGGACAGCAGAGAGAACTTCTTCCCTGCAACAGTGGCCCCCACAGCATCTGAGCCCTTGCCAACTGATGCACTGCAGCGGCCCAGTGATTCCCACCTCAAGCCTCAGACTGCATTGGCTGCGGCCACAGCTGTCGTCAGTTGCCCTCCCTCAGCATCAGCCTCCACCCCAGACTTGTCCATAGATCCTGGAATTCCCCGGTCACACAGGCCAGAGGCTACCGCCAGCATGGCTTCCCTGAGTCCTGGTAAGTGCCATCTCAATCTACCTGGCAACCTGAGATTTTCATACTTAGCTTTCCCAGAGCCAAGTCCCCTCTGCCAGCAATCCTTCCCCTGTGGAATTGGCAAAGAGGCATGTGAGGTCACCTGGGGTGACCCTGGGGCAGTACTTGTGGCCCCAGTTGGAACTGCCTGTGTCCGTAACTGGTAATCTTGCCCTCTGTCTTAGGGTTTCTATTGCTGTGAAGAGACACCATGACCACAGCAACTCTTGTAAAGGAAAGCATTTAATTAGGGTGCAGGCAGGCATGGTGCTGCAGAGGTAGCTGAGAGTTCTACATCTTGATCCACAGGCAACAGGAAGTAGTCTGTAACACTGGGAGTAGCTTGAGCATAGGAGCCCTCAAAGTCCACCCACACAGTGACACACTTCCTCCAACAAGGCCACACCTCCTTACGACATTCAGACCACCACAGCCTCTGTGTCTGTCCTCCCTGAACACAGGATGAGGAGGAGAGGAACTGAAGAGTGGGTGTTGTCCTGGTTTCTGCCCCAAGGAAGAGGAGGAGCTAGTGCAGAGCAGGCTGCTGTAGAAGGGTCCGGCCTTGGCCGTCTTTGAGGCCCCGAGTCATCTCCAGGACCGGATCTGTCCCCACTGTGGGCATGACAAGTTGAAGGCAGGACCAGGTCGATGAACTTAGGAAGAAAATACAGAAGGGGATGGAGGTGGCACAGGCCACCTTAATCAGCTGAGAGGAGCTACCAGTTAGGGTGGCCAGCATGGCAGGCAGGACGTGGTCTAGAACCTTCCTAGGAGGAAGAGGCATCAAGATAGCACACGCAGGAGGGGTATAGGTGAGGCACTATCCTCTGGCTTTGTGGTTGATGGTGCCGGGCTCTGCCCATCCCCAGGCATTGGATCTCCCTATTGGCTCCCAGGACCCTGGTACCATAACCAGGCTCCAGAGACCCTGAGAACAGATTTCCCTGACCAGCTCACTGCCCCACCCTTCCTTCTCTCACTGTTTCAAGGCCTGGTCTGTGTCCTGGGCTCCATAGCTGCAAGGTCATTTGCCCATACCTGGAGCCCTCCCTTAGGGCTTACCTGTCCTCACATCCGGGGCTGCTACCTTCAGCCGTGGGACCTTGGCTCTGTGGTCTCTCATCCCATCTGCACAGTAGGACAGCTAGCCTCTAGCCCTGGGCTAGGGCTGCCTGGCTGGAGGCTGGGTTGGAAGCATCCATCTCAGCTCAGTGACAGGCATGGGGTTGCCTGCTCTCCCCAGGGTACTTGGCAGATTGTGCCTGTCAAGGACCCAGTCGCTCATGGTTGTACTCTCTGTCACCATTTGTTCCAGAGGAACCTCTGAAGGCCACAGAACAGAGCAGTTAGAGGTCTGGGCTGGGCTCAGACCAGCATGCGCAAAGCTCTGGGTACCATCCCCAGTGCCCCTCAGAACAGCTGGAAAGCTGCCAGTGGGAGTCCATCTCCAGGTGTCTGATCACTTCTCACCCTGCAGGGCTTGAACTCACACTTAGCAAATAAACAAAGCTGTGGTGTTTGGTGGTGGTAAGTTCAAGGCGCAGGAGGCATGGGCAAGTGCGTTGCTGTTACTGGGTCACTCAGGCCCCCAGAGGCTTACCCTGCCCCTCACCTCCGGTTGTGTCATGCGCCCCGTGACTGGAGAGTCTGAGGATTGGAACTCCAGACCAGTGTTGTCCTTGTGGGTGGAATATTCCCCGTTCAGGGTCTCCTATGCAGTGGAGTTCAAGTCATTAGCTGATCACCTGAGTGGGTAACAGCCCTGCTTAATTTCTTAATGGGGCCTCTTCCCAGACAACCTAGTGCTCTCCCACCTTGGGAGAGCCAGAGTTCTGCTAGAGTAAGGAGGAAACCATAGCATCTCTTACAACCTAGTTTCAGAAGAGTTGAGCATCACTGGGTCACACCCTGCCCTTGCTTCTGTTGGTGTCAGCTGTTCCAGTAGGCACCACAGGTAGGCATCAAGAGCACGTGAAAGCTGGCTGGCAGCCTGCATTCCTGCTCTCCCTCATTTGTCTGCCTCCAAGCAAGCAAAATCCCACAGTTCACATCTTCTCTTTGGAGGTTAGCTCTGGGGAAGAGTACCTATTTCTGGGTGTATATTTACCATAGTAGCACACTAATGAACATGGGATAGGGTCAGCCCTCAGCAAAAACTTGGGCCCACTCGGACCTGGCAGAGGGTCCCAGGCACGCTCACATTCATTCCCTAACCAGCCGCCCTCTACTCCCGTATCAGCTATCAGCACATGATGGTTGTTGGGATTTTCCATGGACACCAGAGTTTTCTGGGGGTGATATTGGGACCAGTTTGGGACAGACATGTCTCTTTAAGCCCACACCCTACATCTCTGGAACTAATTGAACCCTCATGGAAAGAATGCCTCACCAGCTCCAGATTCCTGATAGGGTAGTGGTAGTAGTGTAGTTGGGTCCACTGTTCCTCTTGATGGTAGAGCCTGCTTACAGAAGCCCTACGTGACAGACACAGCGGGGACTTGAATAGCAGACGGTTAGAAATAGGGGCCGAGAAAAGGCTGAGCTCCCTGAGGGCACAGATGTGTGCAGGACACTCTTCTCTTAATGAAGGAGAATCGCTTTTCCTGGGGCAGTCATATAAAGAATAGTTAGGACAGCAGGTAGAGAGGAATTGCCGTGACATCACCTTGATGCATGTCCTGAGAATCCAGGACAGCAGACCCTGACCTGGTGCCAGGCTTTCAGTCTGCTACAGGGAACAGGAATACTTTCCTAACAGCACCCTGGTGGCCATGCTTGGCGAGCATCTTTCCCTGAGGCTGAGTCTCTGCTGGACATCTCTCGGGACCTGGTAGCTTCATAAGAAAGCCTGGGCTCCCCATGGTCCTGAGGCAGTCCTGGGTGATTTCATGACCAGTTTTGTTTTTTAAAATGTCTGTCCACATTTCGGGTGTTTAGAAATAGAGGGAAACTAAATTCTCATCAGTGTTTGCTGTTACAGTTGAAGACCAAGCCACCTGACACTTGGGCACACTAAGCAGCCTTCACCATCCTGTTGATCCATATCATCTAGAAAGAGGGATACTTTCGTGGAGTTTTGTTTGGACTTTTTGAGCAGGGTCTCAGGTAGGCCAGGCTGACCTCTAGCTCGTCACAGTCATCCTTGTCTCCACCCACCAAGTGCTGAAATCCTAGGCATGGGCCTTCACACCCAACTCAAAGCCAGACATTTCTTCTTCCTACCTGTGTATCCTGACCCCCACCTCTGTTACTCAGGGAACCCCTGCTTAAGGGGCCATCCAGCCACATCAGGTAGAGTGCTGCCCCCTATGGACAGATACAGCGTTGCGTCAGGACCCAGGGAGGCAGCTGGGTGGTTATATACCCAGGTTTCTACCTTGCAAATGGGAGGTGGTGCTGGGAAGGCTGCAGGAGAATCCTGAGGTGCTCCCTGCTGCCAGCCATTGTTTGTCTGTGACCTAAACTGCAGGCATTAGACGAGAGGGAGTGGTTCAGGTCAGGTGAGACACGGTCTTCTCCAGGCTGGGTGTGGTGGTACATACCTTCCTCTGGAGGCTGAAACTGGATAATCCCGTGAACCTATCCTGGGCTCCATAGCAAGAACTCTTCTCCCTGCTGGAGGAAGCCTGGGGGGCAGGGGGAGAGCTGGGCAGACAGTGTACCTGATTGAGCAGGAAGGAGGGGGCCGCCTGCAAGACCACTCCAAACGTCAAGGAGGTGGGAGACAGATCCTAACTGGTAATACAGGGGTGCTAGTGTCCCTTAGTTCCATCCAGCCTTTGGCACACTTGACCAGTTCCAAGCCCCTGCCTTGTGCCAGGGGAGGAGGGATTTGGCCCATACAGGAAGACATGGCGCCCTCATGTTCTCTGTCTACTTTGGTCTTAGTTGGCGGTTTTGACTCGGGTTGTGTTTGCCGTTCCTATGACCAGAAGAGGGAGCCCACCCCTGACAGCCATGTGGTGGTGGTGTCTTGCTGAGTCCCTGTGGGCTGCTGAGACAGCACAGACATAGTCTCTCTCTTCTCTCTGGCTTATTCCTACCAGCTACTCTACCAGTCAGGTCCTTCAAGACCTCTCGGCCAGGTTTCCCAAAGACCGTCACTCAGGATGGAAGGACATGGCGCCAGCCCATAAAGACTAGGCAGGGCTCTGATTATGTCAAGCACAGTTGACCAGCTTGGCAAGACAAACACACACTCACTCACTCTGTGGCTACTTGAAATGTGATAGATATCTTAAAATTACCTGCTTGTGCCTACATGCAGCTGTCCCAGAAGAATGCTTGCTGGTCGCTGGTTCCTGTGGGGTTGGAAAGCCACCTTATCCCAGTGTCCCCATGTTGACCACATTTCCCTGTTACATGTCCTAGGGCTTAGTCTGGGCATACAAGGCCTGTCACAGAAACATGGGGATCTGGGAAGGGGGGCTGCCCCCCACCCCCACCCCATGGAATGAGAATGTTACCTGCAGCTGGCCTGTGTCTCCATAGAGGGAGAGGAGCTGTCAGGAGTGACAGAAAGTGCCAGCTTTCCACCCCAAGAACCACGGCACAGTCACCAGGTGAAAATGGCTGCCACAGGTCCCCCGGCTGAGCAGCACTGCTGGCCAGTGGAGGCTGCTTGCCAGACAGGTGCCGAGCCCACCTGCAGCCAAGGTAAGCTCCCACCAGGCTGCTCCCAGATGACAGCTGTAGCTGGGCTTCCCCCACAGAAGCTCAGCTTGGTAGAGGATAGATGGGGAAGTGCAGAGCTCAGGTGAGAATGAGGGAAGAGCCCTAGGTGGAGTCTGGCAGGGACCATTATTGGGACCCTAAAGCCTCCTTTCACCCCAGCTCCACAGAAGGGTCCTACTAGGTTTGGAGTCTCTTAAGCCTGTGGTACTGCAGAATCCAGAGGGGCAGTTCTGTATGGGGAGGAGCTTGGGCCTGTCACTGAGGTTTCTCTGTGGGCAGCTGAGACAGAGCACAGACATAGCCTCTCTGTGGGAATCCACCAGCCACTCTACTAGTCAGGCCCCTTGAGACCGCTTGGCCAGGTCTCCCATAGACCACTCAGGATGGAAGGACATGGCGCCAGCCCACGAAGACTGGGCAGGGCTCTGGCTCCCACTCCTTTTAAAGAGATGAGGCTAAAAGAATGTGGATCCATGCCAGCGCAGCTGGGTTGTTCCCAGTTCATGCAGCTCCCTGGAGGCTGCCAGGTTCCAGATCTGCAGTCTGCCATGGCCCTGACTGCCTCCAGGAGACTCAACTCCTTACTCATCCTGGAGTGAGAGAGAAAAAAGTATGACTGGGACCAGCTTGTGTTTCCCACTTGGAATGGAATAGTTCAGAAGATACAACAACAGTTCTGTGTTGTCTTGGTACTGGGGGAGCCTTCAGAATCCCTGGGAAATCTCAGAGGAACTGCTGGGGTCCACTGATGCTCCCCAGAACCCAGGGTGCTCCTAGCTCCAAGGACAAGCCTAGCATGCCAAGGTCCTCAACCAGAGTCAGCATAGGCAGAAGGACAGGAAAGCATCCATGGTGTGGGCCCTCCGACTTTCGTAGGAGGAACTGAGTTCTTAGCGAGAAGAGACAGGCAGACTGAGGAGGCTGAGTGAACTCAAACTCTGAGGTCTCCCAACAGCCACCAGCACTAAGGTCCCCAGCAGCGGAAGTACCCAGACACCTGAGAGCCATCAAGGCAAGGCTGAGTCCAACAGGGCCAAATCCCGCCTCCTGTCCAACATGCCAAAGCTGGTGATCCCCTCGGCCACCACCAAGTTCCCCCCTGAGATCACCGTCACACCACCTACCCCGACCCTGCTTTCCCCCAAGGGCAGCATTTCGGAGGAGACCAAGCAGAAGCTGAAGGTGACTGTGGGTACCAGGCAGGGGGCCTGGTGTAGGGGTTCATGATACTGGGGGTCCGGGAAGGGCTTGAGTTACGGGGAGACCTGGGTGAGAATTTGGGTTAATGTCAAGAGGTTTAGGGTGAGGCCAGTCACTCCTGACCATGTTCTGCCTTGCCCTCTGTGCAGTCAGCCATCCTGTCCGCCCAGTCAGCTGCCAATGTGAGGAAGGAGAGCCTGTGCCAGCCAGCTCTGGAGGTTCTGGAGACGTCCAGCCAGGAGTCCTCATTGGAGAGTGAGACAGACGAGGATGACGACTATATGGACATATGAGGGAGTCCACCCAGAGCCACAGCTAGGCCTGGAATCCCTTTGGTCCAGACCCTGGGCAAGACCAGAAGCCTGTGTGGGATACTATTTCCCATGGTCTCCTGAGCCTGCCCAGCCCCCTCTTCACAGCATCCTGCCCCGGTTGAGGCTGTCCACACCCAGTGTGTTGGTCCTGTCTTCAGCACATGAGAATGGACTGGCTGTGGTCTGCACAGCGGGGCCGGCACTTGTTTTATTTTATGAATATTGACTTTCTTTACAAGCCCATGTCCAGCTGACCAGTGCCAAGATAGGCTAGCTTGGGTTCTGGTGGGGACATCGAGAGCCTAGCTCACACTTTACGTTTTTGTCATTGTTCTTTTCTAATAAAGCTGAGAAAATGCTCTTTCCTTCTTTGCTTACCCTGGGGGGTGTTTACATGGTGCAGGGACTGCCCCCCCCAGGTTCACGTTCAGAAGCCCCTAGACAACTGGGGGGAGACTCCTGGGTGAGGATGGACCTATGTCAGGGAGGGTGTCAGGTTTCCTGGAGCTCCTGTAGTGTTAAGTGTAAGGACACAAAGAAGGCAGAGCCTACGTGATGCCAAGGCGTTAACAGAAGGGCACCATGGAGAAGGCAGCAGCGGAGGAGCAGGGAGGGGTACCTCATAGTTCCTCCCTGACAGGACCAGTTACACAAGTGTGGAGCCCTGGCCAGAACAGATGTGGGCTGCTGATTCAAAAGTAAAACTTGGGGGCTGGAGAGTTGGCTCAGGCATTAAGAGCACTGGCTGCTCTGCCAGAGTTCAGTCCCCAACACACACATGGCAGACCACCTCCAGCTCTAACTCCAGTTCCAGGAGATCCAGTGATCCCTTCTGGCTTCCACAGGCGCTGCACACATGTGGTGCGCAGATATAAATGCAGCAAAACAAAAACGGAAGATCTTGGGGAGATAGACCAGGTTGAAACCCCGAGACAAGATCTTGCCACATACCAGATTGCCTGTGTAGCCCAGGCAGGCCCTGCCTCAGCCTCTTGAGTGAGGTTACAGGCATGGGTCAGAGCACTTGGCTAAAAGTTAACTTTTAAGACCACAACAGATCAGTAAGTCATGTTATTGGCCCTTTCCCTTTCCTGGGCTCCATGCCATTTATTTTGGAGATACTTAGGTTCCAGGGGCCCATACCTTCCTATCATGACCGTCAGCCACAGCACTTCAGAGCCCCATCTGTCTCCTCAAAAGCTCTAGGCCAACCAGGCGGTGGTGGCACATGCCTTTAATCCCAGTACTCAGGAGGCAGAGGCAGGCGGATCTCTGTGAGTTCAGGGCCAGCCTGGTCTACAGAGCAAGTTCCAGGACAGGCTCCAAAGCTACACAGAGAAACCCTGTCTCGAAAAAAACAAAACAAAACAAAACAAAAAAAAAAAAAAAAAAAAAGGAAAGCTCTAGACCAGAATGGAGATGAGGTACCCTTTCGTGCCTTCATGGACTGGGCACATGCCTACAATCAAGAAGGAAAAACTATCGACTAGACCCTAGATCCTTAATCCAGGCCCTTTGGAGCTAGAAATGTGGCAACCCAAGATGAGTCCTCACCAGACCAGCCATCTGGAGAGCCAAAAAGTGACGGACAGTTGTCACTCAGCCAAGCCCCGCCCCGCCCCCTCCCCCTCCCCTGTGGTAGGGAGTACCCTCAGTCCTGGGCCTGCGATGCTGGCACAGGCTGCCCCCTGCCACAGGACCTGTGTACACACAAAGGCACCCATCCAGAGCACCCTGTGGCTTAGGGGATTTTTCCCCCTCTGGAAGGCGAGCATGAGGGTCTTGGGAGGCTTGTCACCACGTCTGCCTGTGGGGTCGCAGGTATAGTGGAGACATGGTTACCTTAGGGGCAGCTTGGTCCCCACTCCTAAGCACAGGTTACCTCAGACACTCAAGGGAGAGCCACAGGTGACCTCCAGCCCTGACTAGTTACTAAGAGGGAACAAGGCCCATAGAACAATGGGCTGGCTGAGACCCAGGACCAGAGGAGGATCACCGACCAGATGGCTTCAGCTCATCTGCCAGCTTGCCTCCTCCCCTGTGAGGCTAGCCAGTGTGTCCGCATAGAGAAACCGCAGCTTCCCTGTCCTGATGTCTAGCCCAGGAGGCAAGCCCAGGCTCAGGGGCCTTCGTGGGCCACCCTGGCATCAAGGATTCCCAGAAGCCACCAGAGGGTCTCCAGCAGGTTCCTTCCTCCTCTGTAGAGGCTTAGAGAACCCAGAGTGGGGTATGTTAGTTAGCTCACCAAATGACAACACTGGAGCCAGGCTGACCTCAGCTCTGGGCTCCTCTGTCTGGATGGTAACTCCGAAGCCTGCTATGAATCAGAAATGACCCAGTCTCAAGTCCATGCTGTGCACTTGCACTCCAAGCAGATTAATTTGCTCCACCTCTGCCTGTCAGACTGAGTGGGTACTAGGCAACACCTCCCTAAGAAAAGCAGAGGCCTAGGTCTGTCCTGAGGGACCAGGACTTCGTCACCCACCCTGCAGAAGCCTTGCACACAAGACTGGACTGTGTGACCTAGGATCTGAGCTGCCTTGCCACATCCAGCTTCTCACGTGCCAAAGGTCTTCACATCTGGGCAGTCCAGCCCCTCGTTCTCCCACAGGGTCCCAAGGCTGTGGTGATGGGACAAGAATGTGCCAACTAGGCAGATCAGGCTCGCTACTCTCTACGGGCACCTGTGGACTTTGAGAGGAGGGGGAGGAGGGAGCGAAGGGGAGGAGTGGTGCCGCAGAACGCTGGGCGGGGCCAGCGGGCGGGGCCAGTCCAGTGGGGAGGGAGCCCGTCCCGCAATCTCTGAGCCACTGTGCCTGCTGGTTGCACACAGGACACGCCATGAAGCTGGCCCTCCTGCCTTGGATTTTGATGCTGCTGGTGACAATCCCAGGCCCCAGGCCCACAGCAGGTATGCCCCATTCTGCTCCTTTCCGACCCCCTCCCTGTTCATCTGCCTGATCAGCCAGGCCCTAAGCAGACACCCCTGTGGGTTCATCGTTTGTCCATCTGGCAGCCCATCTGTGGCTGTGCTGGGGAGTACTGGGAAGACATTCTGAGGCTCTTGGTTCTAGACACTTCTGGTAAAGATGGGAGGTCTGAATCAAGCCCACCCTGCACTCACTGGACGCTTGAAGAACATGGCCTAGGAGGGAAGCAGGGGAGACCAAAGAGCCCTTGGCCTGCACGCCAAGCCCCAGTGAAGGGTGTGATCACAAAGGGAGCCCCAGCCTCTGTCTCTCCCTAGGCTGGCCCTTATCAGCTGAATCAAGAAAGTCTAGCGAGAAGGCTGAGACTTCCAGCCATGGGCCTCTCCCTGAGCTGGGCTGGGAGTTACCAGCCCACAGTCCCCTGCCTCACCTCATCTTCCACTGCAGGAAAGTGTCACCACCCTTCTCTTTTATCTCCTAGCATCTTGAAGCATCTCCCCACACCCCTTGCAGTCATTAAATCCTTCACCAATAAATATTTATTGCTGCTCTTGCGTGCAAGCACTCACTCCACTTAGTGAAGTGGGGTTCGTGGCTCAAGCACTCACTCCACTTAGTGAAGTGGGGTTTGTGGCTTAGGCCCAGGCCTGGTCTCCTCCATCAAGGGCCTGGGAAGGGCCAGGTGGGAGATGTGATCCGGCCTGGGAAGTTAACACCCCACCCCAGTCTGGGCCTTTCAGCTCTGAGGCTAAAATGTGGCCCTGCCACAGGTCGCCACAGCCCACAGAGGAAGGCCTGGACAAGATGTCCACAGCTCCTGGCAGGGTACTCCCAACTACATGATGCTGGAATACTCACTGGAATGGCCCTCCTATCCCCTAAAAGGGAGTGTCCTGACTGCCTTCACAGAGGGTGGGGCCCTCTGGGATTCAACTCTTACTCTACCCCCAGAAAGAGATGGGAAAAGCTCAGCCCAGACACCATTCTCTCCTGGGCCTTGAATAGGACTCTTTATGGCTATGCGCCCCCAGCCTAGGCAAGCAAGAGGACCCTTTTCTAGCTGTGAGCAGCCACTCCATTACCTGGGCGAAGATGGACCCACTGTGCCGTTTGGTAGCCAGAGCAATTTCTGGTCAGCATCCATGGATGCTTCTCGTGGACTCCAGAGGAAACTGGCCCTGGATGTAGGGTACTTGACCCCAGGACACAGGGCTTTCTTCTCCAGGTACCCCGAGGAGCTGCTCCCTGCGCTGTGGGGAACAGGACGGCCCCTGCTCTTGTCATCCGACCTGCATGGGCCTCCACAACTGTTGTGAAGACTTCCTGAACTATTGCCTAGAGATCTCACCCTCCTCGGGCTCCATGATGGGGGGCAAAGACTTCGTGGTGCAGCATTTAGAGTGGCCTTACTCTACTGACGGCGTCTTTTGCAGGTGGGGGGCCTAAGCATCTGGGTCACCAGGGCTCCCACACTCTCAACCCCATGGGGGGGGCTGGAGATAGCGCCCCTGGGACCAAGGGCAGGCAGGAGGGCACAGGAACACCCTAGCCTAACCTGTTCCCTGAGGAACAGTGTAGGTCTTCAGAGCTGTTGGCTCAGGCTGGCTCTACCATCTCTGTCCCTCAGGTTTAAGGACAGTGTCCAGACCCTTGGCTATGTGGACAGCTTGAATCGAGTGCACTGTATCTCACCCTTGCTCTATGAAAGCGGCTACATTCCCTTCACCATCTCACTGGACAATGGCCGTTCCTTCCCCCATGCAGGCACTTGGCTAGCTGGTGAGCCCTCACTCTGCCAAGCTGGTCTAGGCTGTAAGCCTGTAGACGCCACCCTCCCTGGGCCCTGGTTTCCATCTGCAACACAAGGCCATGGGACTTTCCCCAACGCTAATCCATGTACAATGATACTAGACCCAGTCTGCCTACCTGTCCCTCTGGCTGAACCAGTCCCTTGGGCAAGGGTTTCTGTCACTCATCACTCCACCCCTGGCATCTAGACCTGAGTCCCAGACCACAGGGATTTGGATCTGTGGAGTCCTCATGAAGGTGGTTCAGATCCAGACCTGGCCCCTGATGGTCCCTCAGCAAGGGGCTGTGGAAGAGCCAAGCAAGAGGTGTAATCTGACTTGGGGTCTCAGCTCTCCTGGCCATGGTGTCTTCCTGCCAAGAGACCCCAAGAAAGACCACCATCTAGCTGCTTTTCGTGTTTGTTACTGAGAAGTTCTCAGAGCCCTCCGGGTCTCTTGTGCCATTAAGTCTTTACTCATTCCTCACTCACCCCCTGCCCAGCACATCCCTACAAAGTGTCCGAGTCCGAGAAGAGCCAGCTGGTGAATGAGACCCACTGGCAATATTACGGCACGGCAGCGGACACCGGTGGAAACCTCAGCCTCACCTGGAACACCTCACTGCTGCCCATGCCGGCTGTCACCATTGAGCTGTGGGGCTATGAGGAGACAGGTGGGGCCTGCCGAGGGCTGGTGGAGGTGTCGGGAACTTCAGACACTCCGATAGGAGAAAATGCGTCCCAGGTGGGGACGGAGGCAGGGGCATGGGAAGCAGTTTGCAAGTAGAAAGGAAGAAGGGATTTGAGGCCAGCATTGCAGATGAGGAGGGTTTTGCAGCTGGATGAAAAGAACAGCAACAGCTTCCGGCATGCATGGTGGGCCCCAGATCCAGCAGGAGTGTTGGATGCTGTGACCTTTGAGTAGACAGTGCATACTGAAGACAGAAGCAGCCACCTCCACTCTATCTCCACTGAGCCTGGCATGAACCAGAGCCAGTGATTCAAGTGTGTCCTCACTGGTCACCCAAGCCAGGGACCCTGCTGAAGCATCAGAGCGTGCCTGTCCACAGGGACCATCAATCTATCCATTTGTTCTCTTTCCATCATTCAGGCAGTCAGTTCCAGAGACTGAGGGAAGGAAGGGGTCATTGGAGGGCTGATCCAGGTCTTCTTTTCCTCTAGGAAAACCCTACTCTGAGAACTGGACGGCAAAGTGGTCCTATCTGTACTCTCTGACCAGAAACACCCCCAACTCTGGCTTCTTTACTTTCACCCCTGAACCTGCATCTCCTGAGCACCAGAGGTGGAAAGTAGGTGCCCTGAGGATCAGCAGCAGCGGGAACTATGCAGGACAACAGTAAGGGCCTCATCAGCCCGTGATGCACCAGGATCACCTGCCTGCAGACTGCAGAGCTTGCTGAGGAAGACCCCGGGGCGTCAGGTGCTTAGCAGCCAGCCCCAAGCTGGTGCATTATTTCCTTTCTACTGCAGGGATGTGCTGGCCCTCTGGACCAATGATCATGCGCTGGCCTGGCACCTGGGTGATGACTTCCGGGCAGACTCTGTAACCTGGGCCCGTGAACAATGCCTGGCCTGGGAGGCACTGGAAGATCAGCTGCCCAACTTCCTGACAGAGCTGCCAGACTGCCCCTGCACACTGGCCCAGGCCAGAGCTGACTCTGGCCGCTTCTTCGTAAGCCCCTGAACCTAGTAGGGCCCCCAGAGAGCGGGAGGAGGACAGGAGGGACCAGCCTCCCTGACTGAGGTAGACAGAGGCCACCAGGAGGTAGGGTGGGATCTGAAGGTCTCCTCGGGGTTGGTTCCCAGGGAGGGAGGGAATGGCAGAGCCCAGATAACAGCTCCTGGATACTCTGCAGACTGACTATGGCTGTGACATCGAGCATGGCAGTGTTTGCACCTACCACCCAGGAGCTGTGCATTGTGTGCGCTCCGTGCAGGCCAGGTGAGCTACCCGACCAGGGGTGGGGGATGGGCAGGCCTTCGGGGCAGCTGGTAACAGTGGCCTTGACTTGCTCTCACCCTAGCCCCAGGTATGGCTCAGGCCAGCAGTGCTGCTATACAGCAACAGGCACACAACTCCTGACCTCCGACTCGACGAGCGGCAGCACCCCTGACCGTGGCCACGACTGGGGTGCACCCCCATACCGCACCCCTCCCCGTGTGCCGGGCATGTCCCATTGGCTCTATGACGTCATGAGCTTCTACTACTGTTGTCTCTGGGCACCTGAGTGTTCCCGCTATATGAAGCGGCGGCCCTCCAGTGACTGCCGAAACTATAGACCACCACGCCTGGGTGGGTGCTGGCCTGGGTGCCTGACGGCAGAGGGAGGGTCATGCCTGATTGGAAAATGCCAAGGCAACCTACCTGATCCTCTGATTTCACCCCAGCCTCTGCCTTTGGGGACCCCCACTTTGTCACCTTCGATGGCACCAGCTTCTCATTCAGCGGAAGTGGCGAGTACGTGCTGTTGGAGGCGGCATTAAGTGACCTGCGGGTGCAGGGACGGGCCCAGCCTGGGAAAATGCCCAATGGTGAGGCAGGGCTCCATAGTCTCTATTGGGGGGTGGTACTGTTGGGTCATCCAGGGTCGTAGACAGGAGCCAATCCCATTCTGCACCCACCACCTAGGCACCGAGGCCCGGGGCACAGGACTGACTGCAGTGGCTGTCCAAGAAGACAACTCCGATGTGCTAGAGGTGAGGTTGATTGACAGCCCTCCGGTCCTGCAAGTGTTGCTGAACCAGAAAGCACTCAGTTTCACTGAACAGAATTGGATGGACCTGAAGGGTGAGTGGCATGGCCAAGCATGATCCAGAGGTTACCCATGGCTTTCATGCTGTCCCTAGTCCTGGCCATAGGCTGTGGTAGAGTCTGGGGCTCAAATACAAAAGCAAGGGTTCCCTGGGACTTGGAGAGGTCAAGACCCACATGGCCACAGGTTGGGGGATCCGTGCCCTGTTTGTGATTGTCTTAGGCCAAAGAGAGCAGTTGCTCAGCCCAAGGTCTCTTATACCTTCCTATCCATGGGAATGCCTGTCATAAGTATAGGGCCTGCTCAGAGCCCTGAAAGGCCCTAGCATACAGTCCTCCACATAGCCCACAGAAGCCTAAAGACCACGAAGATGCGACTCATCTCTCTGCTGTGGTCACTTGTTCCATTTTCAAAATCCACTGCAAAGACACCAGCCCTACAGATTGAAGAACACGGGTTGGAAGATTTAAGAACACAGGCAGCCAGGAGCCACAGCAATAGCATCCAACTCTCTTGCCACCAGGCTGTGCTGCCCCAGAGTTGAACAATAAAATGGCTCCTAGTGGGGATGGGTGAGAGCATCATGTACAGAGACCTTCAGGAAGGGCCATAGCCGGCCAGGCTGTTGTCACTTTGGGGATTGACCCTAGCATGTAGCCTCAGCACGGAGAAGGAGGAATCCCTTCAGGGGATGGCGTTGAGGCCATCTGGAGTGCATACAGATGTGGGACGGGAGGGGTGGCAGGCCAGAGTCAGCAGGCCATCCTAGGTACATCTTCCTATTTTCCTACAAGTACTCTCTACACTACCTTGGTGCTGTGTCAAGGGTTGGGGGGGGCAACTCTAGCCCATCTCTACTTGTGGCCCAGGTATGTTCCTGTCAGTGACTTCTGAGGATAAGGTATCAATCATGTTGTCATCGGGGGCTGGCCTTGAGGTCGGTAAACAAGGTCCTTTCCTGAGTGTGACCATCCTGCTGCCTGAGAAGTTCCTGACCCACACCCGTGGTCTACTGGGGACACTCAACGATAACCCCAAAGATGACTTCACCCTGAGCAACGGGCAGGTCCTGCCCCTGAATGCCAGTGCTCAGCAGGTGTTCCAGTTTGGAGCCAACTGTGAGTGATGCGGTGGGAATAAGCAGGGCAGGGAGGGTGAGAAGGGATTGGACAGGGTGACTTGTGGATCAAGGAGAGAAGCTTGGCTGTGGCAGGGAGCTGTGCCCACACAAGACTGACACCTGTCTCCCCAGGGACTGTTCCCAGCACCTCTTCCTTGTTCACCTATGACTCTCAGTTTCTGGTTGACAAATTCTTGAACCAACCCAAGCACGACCCCAACTTCAAACCACTCTTCCCCAATGAGATCACACTCAGCCCCAGCCATGCAGAAGAGGTGGCCAGACTGTGTGAGAGTGACCCTTTCTGCACCCTTGACGTGATAAGTACAGGGGACCTGAGTGTGGGCAATGCCACACGGGCTGCCCACCAACTACACCAGCAGCGTCTGAAGAGCCTGCAGCCTGGTAGGGAGCGGGAAGGGGGTCCAGGGGTGGACCCTTCAGGCTGTCGAGCCTCGTTCGGTGGCCAGCAGCTCAGGCCTGTCCTCTGTGCTCGGCCCCTATCCCAGTGGTGTCCTGTGGCTGGCTACCCCCACCTTCCAATGGGCACAAGGAAGGCTTGAAGTACCTGGTGGACTCCATCGTCCGTTTCAGCTGCAAAAGTGGCTACAGCTTGGTAGGATCAGAGACTAGCACCTGCCGAGCGGACGGTACCTGGTCTACGCCCACCCCAGAGTGTCAGCCAGGTGAGATGCCCCTCCCATGAGCGGTCTTGCCTCTGCACGCCCGCCCGTGTCTCCTTGCCCAAGGTCACTCCTCTCATCTGCCAGGACGGAGCTACACCGTGCTGCTGAGCATCATCTTCGGAGGCCTGGCCATCGTGGCTCTGATTTCTATCATCTATGTGTTGCTGCGCCGCCGTGGGAAGAGCAACATGTAAGAGACTCCCCGCCCGAGGACATCACTCAAGAGCCCCCACCTCTGTCCCTCTTTAGCTTTCTTAGGGCCTAGCAGCAGTTGGTGAGACCCGTGTGCCACTTTAAACCCATATCCGTTACAGGAACATGTGGAGTTCACAGCCATGAGACAGGAGCATGCTTGATGGACAGCATCGTGCCATATGGTCCAAGACCCAGCCTCCCAGGAGAAGCCCAAGTCACATGTACCCTAGTCCTATGATTCCCACATCTAATATCTGCACCTTCAACACGGTGGACCTATTACCTGTGGCTAACCTGACCTTTTGACTGAGGCATGATGCCAAGTATTCTAACTCCTGAGCCTCACCCCGTCCTCCATCATCTGTAACCTACACTATGTCTGTCTGGTGATTATGGCTCTGATTCCTCAGACTTGAAGAATCCTCTTCATGTCTTGTCCTAAAACTGGAGTGCTTGTGTCCCAAGCCCAAATACTCCTGCATTGGAAGCTCACAAGTCCCTCACTCCCCAGGGCTTGATAGACTGAGGCCTGGCGCCTGCCCTCCTGTGAGGGCCCCCAGAACTGAGCTGCCTTGGTTCCTGCACCATGACCCAACTTGAGAGCCCCGGGTAGGCCCAATCCCACAGTGAGGAGAGGCCTTGGGGCCGGAGCAGAGAGAGCGTGTCCTCCAGCAGAAAAGAGACACCCTTTGCTTATCAGGCTTGTACTCCTACCTCTTCTGTAGCAGACTCAGGAACACCCTTCCCTGCCTGTACAAGGAGAAAACAAGCTCACGTTACCTCTTCCCTGTGCGCATCTGCTTGTGCCTCAACACTCGTCCACAGTTGCCTGGGAGGTCACCTACTAATAGAGGGGAGGCTGAGCCCGGCCTGCTTCCTCTGCTCCTGATCCACCTGACATCGGCTCCCCCAAGCTTTTCCATATGTAGGATTAAGAAGAATCACAGAGGCTGGGTGGTGGTGGCACATGCCTTTAATCCCAGCACTCAGGAGGCAGAGGCAGGCGGATCTCTGTGAGTTCGAGGCCAGCCTGGGCTACAGAGTGAGTTCCGGGAAAGGCACCAAAGCTACACAGAGAAACCCTGTCTCGAAAAAACCAAAAAAAAAGAGTCATCGGAACTAATGAAAAGGCTGGTGCTTGCAGAAGGCTCAGCGGGGCCATCACGTTGGGCACCTCAGGAGATGGAAGAGACAGGTGCCCTCTGCCTAGTCCTACCTCCTCCCCAGCCAGGTGCCTGAGTGTCACCCTCGAGGGCTGGTCATGGTGACATTGGCTCCTCTATTGTTTATGAGCGTCCTTGCGGCAGGAAGGGCAACATCCCACTCCGATGTTCCCTGGGAAAAGATGCGTGGCCCAAGCCTGGCCTGGGCTCCAAACCCTGCCCAGGTGCCGTCACTGTAAGGGCTCATGCCTAAGTTCTCAGATGACTAGAACCCGTGTTCCTCAGCCCAGAGATGTCCAGAAGCTAGGCACAGAACTAAGCCTCTTTTATTTGACCTGCTCACTTAGACCTGGAGCGAATGCCGTGGGAACACAGATCAGTAGCCAGCAGAAGGACTAGCAGGGCCCAAAGGCCCCTGAATGAGTGTTGTGAAGGTCCTCGGCAGAGTAGGGTGGGCTCAGAATTGTACATTATGTCTCAAAGAATGTGGCAGAGCTCCACCTACTGACAAGTGTATCTGGGACTTAGTGTGAGCTGCACTTCCAGGGGCAGCCACATGAGGGCAGAAGAGGGCAGCAACAGTGAATGCTGGTGGCTCCAGAGTGATTGGGGATGACAACCCCTTGCAGGCTTGTTCACGTTCCAGGCCAAGGTTCCTGCACGTCCCATATCCCATATCTCCCCGACTCAGAAATCTCCTGAAGGTTGTCCAGGTTTGTCCACCTGATACTGGCTGAAGTGGAGTCCAGCCTTCCCACCTTAGCTTTACCCGTAGCTGGAAGTCCTAGCCAGAAATGGAAGAGCTGAGTGGGCAAGGGCAGGTCCCTCGGAGGGTTTCCAGAAAGAACCATGTGATGGGGCGCATTATGTGTAAACGACCAGTACCTACAGGCTTGGGGGATGGAGCACCTAGAATGCTACAGGAGGGGCCGGCCTCATAGGTTCTAACTTCCCAGGAAACACCCCCCCCCCCCCGCGCCTCCCCCCCCCCCCCCCCCCCCCCCCCCATTTTCTATTTCTTTAGGTTTGCAGTTCAGGGCAGGGTAGGACTGAGGGTTTCTGTCTTGGCTGTCAGTCTGGTACTTTCCTCTCACAGATGAGGTAAAGCAGGACTTGTCTACCACTGCCTGAGTCCCCCAGGGGGTCCCCGAGTCAAGTTAAGCCAGGCTTGCCACTTGGCAGTGAGTGAGAGGTAAGCTTCTTGGACAGGGCCTATACACGTGGGAACAGGGAGTCTCACAGGTCCATCAGAATACCCTAGGAAGTCTCTACACCAGGACCACAGGAGCTCTAAGCTGAGTGTGGCAGCATGCCTATAGTCTCAGCTACTCAGGAGACTGAAGTAGGAGGATTGCTTGAGCGCATAAGTTTGAAGCCAACCTATGCATCATGTCTCTTGAAAACAGACAGGTTGGAACCTCAAAACCGGTCAGGGTCATTTCAGTTAAAGGAGCAGCCTAAGAACTTGTAGGCCTGTCTGGGGAACAGAGAGGATGGGTAGGGGACACTCGAGGCGTCTCTCTGGCCAGGGCTGAAGCATCCAGACTTCATCGTGAGTAAAGCTTGGCCTACTTTGACCTGCCGTTGTTCCTATGACGACCCAGGATGGGCCCTAGACCTGTGCCCACACCGCCCATCTAAAGAAGGGAAACGGGTGCTCTGGCTCCAAACAGCTGCTGTTCTTAGTGCCAAGGACAAGCTGGACTGGGAAGCCCCGTCACCTCACGGGGACTTTCCTGGGGGTCTAGGGAAACCAGGTGCAACTCGGCCTGTGTGAAGGTGAAGGGTACCAGAGCAAGTCAAGACCCTCAGAGCATGGAAGGGCCTTGACCTCAGAGATGTGTCTCTCTAACGGCAGCCCCAGGGCCTGCAGGAGGGCAACACTGGGAATCTGCAGACAAGCTGCCCCTGGTTACACTGGGAATCTGCGGACAAGCTACCCCTGGTTGGAGTGAGAATATGCAAATAACCAAACCCAGTGGTCTGCCCTCCACCTCTGGTACCCACGGGCAAGGGTCAGACAGTAATCCAGGGGCCGGGAAACGGGTGATGAGAGAACCAGCAAGGCACCTGCAGGATCCTAGCGTCACCTCTAGACAGAGAGACAAAAGGAGATGTGTGTTCCCGGGTGGATGGGGCCCAGGAACCAACAGAAGCCAGAATGGTGAGGTCATGTGGGTATACTCAGCGAGAGTTACAGATGCAACAGTATCATGGCAGACTCTGGCCACTGAAGCAGAGGAAAGTACCTGCCTCTCTTCTGTCTCCCAGGCCTGGGAACTTGAGGACCTAGGGCCTGTCACTGGCTAAGAGCAATCGGGAACAGACACAGCAGGAGAGTGTGAGATCCTTCCTCTCCTACCAAAATGGTTCCCTTGAAAAGCTCCATAATGGCTGAGAGTCAGTGGGTGGGGAGCGGCAGGCTTCTGCGGGGCTTACTCGAGAGGCCCCTGTCCTCAAGTTCAGTGCCATGAGGACAAAGAGGTGGTTAATGCGGCATGTGTGGCCCCGGCAAGTCAGGAAACCAGTAGGAGGGGGTGCCTGGCTCCAGCTGAGTTTTTGAGGGTGAGCATCAGTTAGAGAAGGGAGGCAGAGCAGATGCCTGCTCCTGCCTCAGCAGCCTATACCCACAGACCCACCTTCCAGCCATGCACTATACTACATTCCCAGCCTCCCTTGAACCTAGGATGGTCACATGTCTAGCTAGGATTCTCCCAGCCCAAGCCTATGAAATCCACTGGCATCCCTCTAGGCTCTTGTTGCCCGAAGGATAACGTCGGAAGCCATGCCAACCGGTGTCCCAGCTAGGTTCCAGCATGGGAAGGCCCCCCTCACCCCAGTCTGTTCAGCCATCATGTAGAACTCTGAAAACAAGAAATACACTTCTTTTGTGATCCAGCGGTGATGCATTTGGAGCAGGTGGTTGTTGCCTCAGAGGGTCCCTCTGAAGATAAATTAGAACGTGGTAGTCCCTGCCCCTAGTCCCAACACTTGAAGGGAAGCTGAGTTTCAGGCCTGAACTACATAATGAAACCCTGCTGCAAAAATAAATAAACAAGTAAATATTTCTGAGACAGTCTCACTATGTGTAGTCTTGGCTAGCCTAGAGCTTGCTGTGCACCCCATGCTGGTCTTGAACTCATGGAGATCCGCTTGCCTCTGCTTCCTGAGTGCTGGGATTAAAGTTGTGCACCACCATAAAAACATATTAAATACCAGAAAAAGAGCTACGAAAACCTGGTCTTGCCTTTTCTGTTAGCTTTGAAGCTAATTGTAGAAGCTAAAGCGGCCTCCAGTTGAGAAGCATTTTACCGAACACGGCGGCAGCTGGGCACCCTGGCTGAGGTCCCCCTGCTGAGGCACACACCGT